>VZSF01000233.1:0-12561 GCA_013398295.1 Chionis minor
GTGCATGAGACCTTTGGGATGCTCGAGCCCAGAGCTGTGTTCTCCAGCCAGCACCATGTCCCCACCCCAGCCCCCCACTGTCCCCATGGCGCTGGGCCCCCCGCCTGAGGAGGGCACCGTGACCGTCATGGTGCGTGTGCGACCCTCCGCCCTGTGCGAGCGAGAGCGGGCTGCGCCCCCCATCCTGCGTGTCGTCGACCAGCACATCCTCGTCTTCGACCCCGAGGAGCCCAGCGGTCCCTCTGGCAGCGCGCTGCCTGCCCGCGGGCCCAAACACCAGGGCAAGGACCTGAAGTTTGTCTTCGACCGGGTTTTTGGGGAGAGGGCCACGCAGGAGGAGGTGTTCCAGCACACTACCCGTGACATCTTGGACAGCGTCCTCAATGGCTACAACTGCTCTGGTAAGAGCTGGCGAGCGCCCTCGATCCTTGCAGGAGCTCCTGCCCCATCCCTCCAGGGCTGGGTGGCCTCAGCGGAGATGAGGTTTTATTTTGGAAGCTCTCAAGCAGCTGGGGAGAGGGGGACACAACAGCGATGCAAAAAGATATAGCCTTAAGCTTGTTGGTGGCACCAAGCTGGGGCAGCTGCAAGTGTGATCAGGACAGGGACGGTCCTCAGGACCTGGAGATGTTGCCTAATCTCAGCAGGTAAATGGGGGGAAGCGAAACATGAAGTGCTCTTATAGAATCGCAGAATGGTTCAGGTTGGAAGGGACCTTGAAAGATCACCCAGTTCCATCCCCCTGCCATGAGCAGGGACACCTCCCGCTAGGTCAGGTTGCTCAAAGTCTCGTCCAACCTGGCCTTGAACACTTCAATGATTTGGCATCCACAATGTCCGGGCAACCTGTTCCAGTGTCTCACCACCCTCATCGTAAAACATGTCTTTATGTCCAATCTAAACCTTCCTTTTGTCAGTTAAAAACTGTTGTCCCTTGTCCTGTCGCTCGCTACAGGCCCTGGTAAAAAGTCTCTCTCCATCTCTTTTATAAGACCCTGTTATACACTGAAAGGCCCCAATAAGGTCTTCCTGGAGCCTTCTCTTCTCCAGGCTGAACATCAGCTCTCAGCCTCTCTCCGTAGCAGAGCTGTTCCAGCCCTCGGATCACTTTCTGGACCCGCTCTGATGGGCCCATGTGTTGCTTGTACTGGGGTCCCCAGAGCTGGACCAGGTGGGGTCTCATCCTGTTGTGTAGGAGAGGGTTTGCGGAGCAGGCAGGGAGAGACCTGGCCAGGTTGGAAAAGCAGGTGAGGAAGAATGGTGTGAAGTTCAACACGGAGGAATGCAAAGTCCTGCACCTGGGATGGGATAACTCAGGAGCCCAGTACAGGCTGGGATCTGCGTGACTGGGGAGTGGGCTTGCTGGGAGGGATCAGGGGGTCCCGGTAGACAAGGAGCTGAATGGGAGTCAGCAGTGTGCCGTGGCAACGGTGAAGGCAACTTCTTGGGCTGCACCCACAGTGACATTTCTAGCTGAGGTAGATCATCCCACCCAGTGCTTGTGAGGCTGCACCCGGGGTGCTGTGTCCAGCTCTGGCCCCCACAACTTGAGAAGGACGCAGGCAGAGTGGAGAGGGTCCAAAGGAGGGCCACGGAGATGATTCAAGGGCTGGAGAACGTGCCCTAGGAGGAAAAACTGAAGGAGTTGGGCTCTTCTCCCTGGAGAATAGAAGGCTCGGAGGGGACCTCATCAGTTTTGAGTACTTAAAGGGCGACTAGAGAGAGCGCAGGGTTTCTGTCATCACCAGGAGATGACAAGCGGCTACAGATACATGTTGCCCTGAGAGAGGTTTAATTTCAATACGAGGAAGATGCTTTTTATGGTGAGAACATACACTGGAACTACCTCCCCAGGGGCATAGCGGAGTCCCCGCATCTGGAGGTGTTCAAGATGCCACTTGACAGGGTGTGAGACAATGTTATCCAGGCTCCCTTTCCCACAAAAGCTTGCACCAGATGATCTCTTCGGGTCCCTCCCAGCCTGGGCTGCTCTATGATACTGGGAGCTGCAATGATGCTTGGCACGATAGGACTTGTGATGTAGAAGATGGAGGTGGGCACTGGGGTCGAAAATGAGGCTGGGCAGGCACTTTCCAGGCATTTTGAGGGATTGGGATCACTTGATCTCTGCTCTGCTGGAGTGGGAAGGATGGGAAGAAATCAGTTGGATCCACGGTGCAAAGAGCACCTTGGTTTCGCCATCACTTCCCAGCCCGAATCGCCACGATGGGCAGAGCTTCGAGAGGATGTTGAGTGTTGGAACAGGATGTGGGGTGAAGCAGACACATCTTGGGCTGCTTTGGGGGCTGCTGTGCCCCTTGTACGTGTCTCGCAGGCTGGCAACACCACAAAGCCGGGTCTGGAAAGCTCCTTGCCAGGTCTGAAAGCTCCTCGCCTGCGGCCGCAGACCCTCGTGCTGTTCACAGGCTGTCAGCCCAAGAGCGGCTTAACGAGCACATCACTTCTGCGAGGCAGGCACCAAGTGGGAGACGACCGCTCTCCTGTCTAATCATGTGCTGGGCCGGGCATTGGGACCGGAGGATGCTATTCCTGGCTCTCCAGTGTGCTCCGCAAGCCGCTGAAGGCTGCCTCTGTCACCGTGCCCACCTGGCAGGCATGTCTCGTGTCTCTATCTGCATAAAATAACTCCAGGATCCTTAAATGAGAGAGTTGTGAAGCACCGAGTGCTGCTAATGGGGAGAAAGCTAAGGCTCTCTGGATTAGCACGTCCTGCTCTGATGGTGACGCTTCAAAGAGGGTGTTGAAAGATGGGGGGGAAAAATGAGATGAATTACAAGGTCTGGAAGAAGCAACACCTTCTGGTGAGAGGTGGGGGAATGGGGCTGCTCAGCTTGTTAAATGGAAGGTACAGGGGTGACTTGAGTGTCTAAGGTGATGGTTTGGGGACTCGTTCTGTCTCTGCTAAATTAGAGATGCTGAAACGAGGGGAAAAAAAAAATTCACTAAAGGATAGTGCAGCCAGCGTGGAGGGTAATTAGCTTTGCCTCATCTCCGCGAAGTCTGTGAGCGACCCCCGCCGCAGGGGTTGCTGCGGGAACCTCTCCTCTACGGCAAGGAGCGGACGTTACGCCGCTCCTGTTAATTAACGTTTGTTTTGACTGTCCACCCTTTCTCCGCCCAGTGTTTGCCTACGGCGCAACTGGAGCAGGAAAAACCTACACCATGCTGGGCTCAGAGAAAAACCCCGGCATCATGTACCTCACCATGGTGGAGCTGTACAAGAGGATTGAGGCCAGAAAGGAGGAGAAGAGCTGCGAGGTCCTAGTCTCCTACCAGGAGGTACGCTGCGTCCCAGCCACGTCCCATCCTGCCTCTGCCTCACCATTGCTAAGATTTGGGGGTTGATCCAGAGCCTGTAGTGCCACGCTCGGGCTACCTGCGGTGCTGCCAGCTGTGCCCGCTGTCCCCAGGGCAGCCCTAGAGCCTGACTGGAAGCAGGCTCACCCACCCAGTTTGAACTGGTGTTGCTGGTTTCTCCTACCTGGAGTCAGGGAATTTTCTCTTCCTAGCCGCGTAGCCATGAGGGCTTCCTGGTGAAAGGGCTCCAGAGGAGCGCTCGCACGGTGACTTGCTGGTAAAGTCCTTCTGAGCTGTCTCCGGCGTTTAAGCACCATCACCTGCTCTCGGCGTAACAACCTCCTGGAGGTGGTGGTGTGGGGGACAGCAGGGTGTACGTGACGCTGGGGTCCTCTCCCTGCTCGCTCCTGGGAGCAAAACCTCAGCCTTACGTTGCGTTCCCTCCTCCAGGTGTACAATGAACAGATTCATGACCTGCTGGAGCCCAAGGGCCCTCTGGCCATCCGGGAGGACCCTGAGAAAGGAGTTGTGGTTCAGGGTCTCTCCTTCCACCAGGTGGGTATTAAACTGGGCACAAGGTCTGGGCGGTGCTGTGCCTGCGCCGCTTCTGGGAGCGGATGCGTGCGCTGGGGACATGGAGGGACATGAAGACACAGGGGTGTTGTCTGTAAAGCTCTTGGCTGGCAGCAAACGTGACCTTGAGCTGAAACAAGCCCCGCAGAGCTGTGGGGTGCCTCAGCCTGAGTCTCCACGGCTCCTCCGTGTTGGGTCGTCTCGGTGCCTGCCTATGGGGTGTGCTAATCCATCCCCTCTGCCCATTCTCTCCCAGCCCACGTCGGCAGAGCAGCTCCTGCAGATGTTGGCCGACGGCAACAAAAACCGGACACAGCATCCCACTGATGCCAACGCCACCTCCTCCCGCTCGCACGCCGTCTTCCAGGTGAGGGCTGGTGGTCGTGGTGTCGCTTGGCAGCTGTGCCAAAAAGGGGGCTGGGGAGCAAACCCCTGCCGGGACCAGCGTCGCGGGGTTCCTGCCTCTGCTCCTGGGGCGCCACGGGGAAAATCGGAGTGGTCACGGCTCTGGAAAAAAGAGGTGCAGGGCTGGGCAGGCCACTAGCCAGTGCTGCAGCAGGACAGTACTGGTCATGCTGGTGGCCGTGTCTCAGGGACAACCCCGTACTCTCACCTTGGTGTTAACGTCTCCCAAGGGCTGAAGTGTCACTTTGTGCTTGTGACTCTTGTCAATGTAGCGTGTGGCAGCTGTACCTACAACCTGACTTGGAGCAAAGGGGGTCAGTTATCGCTGGCCCGTGCTTGTTCTTCTCCCCCAGGTACCACGGGCAGGCTGTCTCCTCTGTCATGTCCTCCTTGGCACTGAGCTGGGAATTATGCTCTCCTGAGGGATCTGTAAATTTGCCCCCCTGGTTTCTTGGTGTTCTCCTGCACAAACCTGCCACTTGATTTCAATTCCAGCCAGGCCCTTCCCTGAATTAGCAGGGCTGTCACGGCTATGTGGGGAGACGGAGGGCTCTGACTGTAATTTCAGTCGGAACCTTGTGCCTTGCCTGTTGCTGCTTGCAGGGGGGAAGTCCAGGTGTCTGGATGCCTTCCCAGCCGGCTTCCCAGCTGGGCTTGTCGGTGGGTGCTGGATTCCTGCCTGCTGTGAATCCATTAGCTGTGCTGGAAATCTGCCCTTCCTGCTGCCAGCTCTGCCTCTCGGCAGGCAAACCATGGTCTGGTGAGGATGCAGGACCAGTTCCCAGCTTCCAGCATCTCTGTGGCATCTCCAGTGCGTGCAGGAGTTGCTCCTGGGGGCCTGAGAGTGTTATAGGGTGGTGGGGGAAGTGTTTGCTTCTCCTGGGAGATCTTTAGGGATGCAGAAGGGGAAGTTGTGACGTGATGCTGCCAGGTGAGTCTCAGTGGCTGTGTCCCTCCTTGCCCGCACCAGCCAGCAGCTGGACTCAGCACAGAAAGCCCTGGCTGGATGCCTCCCCGAGGGCACTGCGAGACTGTCTCCGGGGACTTGCAGCCCCTCTTGCCATCTGAGTTTGCTGGCAAAATCCACAGTTGCTGTTGGGGCTGGGGTTGGCACGTAGGTGAGCACTTCCCAGGTTGCGCCAGGGCTCTGGGTTGGTGTGTTGCCCTCCAAGGACCCAAGCAGCTGCACCCTGCTTGCTCAGCGAGTGTAGGAGATGCTGATTGTTCTCCATAGCCCTGTCACTTCTTGCAAGATCCCTTCCATGGCGTTGCTACTTGTGTCATTGCCGAGTTTTTGGCTTGTCTTCTCAGCCTGCCGGGCTCCTCTTTTTCCCCCCTGCTTGATCTCACAGCCTGTGTGATCCTCTTTGCCATCCTTTTATAAACATTGAAAGTGGTGATGCTGGCTCCAATGAGCAATCCTGCGTGCCTTGTTGAGCTGTGGCCTCACCGATCTTCATCCTTGCAGATCTATGTGAAGCAGCAGGACCGTGTTGGTGGCCTCGCTCAGGATCTACAAGTGGCCAAGATGAGCTTGATCGACCTGGCAGGCTCGGAGCGAGCTTCAGTCACTAACGCCAAGGGAGAGCGGCTCCGGGAGGGCGCCAACATCAACCGCTCGCTGCTGGCCCTCATCAACGTCATCAACGCGCTGGCTGATGCAAAGGTAAATGCCGTTCGCGTGGCCCTGCCAGGCCCTGGCTCTCCAAGGTGGGTGAATGTGGGGGGTGTCCTCCAGTGACGGTCTAGCTGGCGCGGTGAGGATGGCAGCCTGGGCTGGGCTCTGAGAGGTGCGACGGGATGATTGTGGCTGTCCCCTTGTGACGCAGGATTCAGAGCTGAGCACCCAAGGGCCAAAGCAAGTCTTCTGAGGAGTGGCGGAGGGAGTTGGGATTGTTTAGTCTGGAGAAAAGGAGACTGAGGGGAGACCTTATCACTCTCTACAGCTACAGGAAGGGAGGTTGTAGCAAGGTGGGGGTCGGGCTCTTCTCCCAAGGAAAAAGTGATAGGATGAGAGGAAACGGACTCACGTTGTGCCAAGGGAGGTTTAGATTGGATATTAGGAACAACTTCTTCATGGAAAGGGTTGTCAAGCACTGGAACAGGCTGCCCAGGGCAGTGGTGGAGTCGCCGTCCCTGGAGGTGTTTCCCAGCCCTCAGACGTGGTGCTGAGGGACGTGGGTCAGGGGTGGGTTGGGCAGTGCTGGGCTGATGGTTGGACTCAATGACCTCAAAGGTGCCTTCCAACCTTGTTGATTCTGTGATTCTGATTCTGTGAAAAGCTGAGCAGACCTTTGATCTCTTGGTACAGAGCAAGAAAACCCACATCCCGTACCGGGACAGCAAGCTCACACGCTTGCTGAAGGACTCCATTGGCGGCAACTGCCGCACCATTATGATTGCCGCTGTGAGTCCCTGCATGCTGGCCTACGAGGACACCTACAACACGCTCAAGTATGCCAACCGGGCCAAGAAGATCAAGCTGTTGGTGAGGACCTCGTGTTGGGATGGCCATCTGCTGTGTGTTTGGGAGCTGCTGGGGATGGGTGTGAAGGAACCTGGTCCGTGGTGGGGTAGGTCAGTGGGTGCCTCCCTTTCCCCAGCTTGAGGTTTCCAGCTCTGCGACGCCGCTCTGGGCAGAAAGCAGCTGATGAAGCTGCAGATACTGTGTGCCTGGTCTTCTGCTAAAGCTCCTCAGCCCAGAGCCCAGAAAGGCTCGTGACTTGGACAATAGGTCAACTGAGCACAGATCGTGTTCACTGCAGCCACCCTGGAGCCTGGAGGAGGCTGAGTGGCTGTGCTGCCCCAGCATCAGGAGAGGGGAACGTGCTGCATCTGTGCTTCTTTAACCTCCCCCTTGTCTCTGCAGCTGAAGAGCAACGTGCTCAGCTTTGACGGCCACGCTAGTAAATACGCCGTGATCTGTGAGCAGCTGAAAGCAGAGGTGAGGTGCTGGCAGGGAGGGCAGGGCTCTGTCTTTAGCTGTGGTTTGCTTGGGGGACAGACCTCAGAGCTCCAAGGGGGTCACGAAACCATCTAAGCAACAGCTGATCCTTCCTCGCAGGTGGCAGATCTGCGGGCAAAGCTCCGTGTGTATGAGGACGCTGCCCCAGAGGCAGAGAAGCCGGTGCCGGTGCCTACTCTCAGCTCGAGCCCAGTGGTGCTGCCCAGGTGAGTCTGGTGGGGAGGAGGGACAGAGCTTGATGTCACCTCCTGGTGTCCCCCGTGTCAAGGAGCCTGCAGGGTTGTAGTGCTGGTTGGAGCCTAGGTGTCTGTCAGAAAGCAGATGATCTCTGCTGGTGTGCACCATCATCTCGACTGTGGTGGGGTGTAGTTAGAACCTGACGGACCACAGCACGCGAGCACCAAGGGAAGCTGGGTTGCAAAGGCCCCAAATCTGTTTGATCCATGCCAAAACTTCTTACGCAAAATGACAGCTTCACCAGAGCATCTTCTCTGGCTCAGTGGCTTCTCCTCTGGCTTCTGTAGGCTGGAGGATGCTATCTCGGAGACATGCTTGGCCCTGGATGAGCAGATGGAGTCTGATGGAGAGCAGCAGGAGCTGGAAGCTGGATGGCCCATTCAGCTGCAGCTGGGATTGGTGGAGGAGGTGAGAGAAGGGGTGGGCAGCATGGGGAGGGCTTGGCATGATGAGCAGAGCCCAGAAGACGCTGCGGGGCTCCCATACCGTCGTGGGGTGCACTGGGCGTGCTGGGAGAGGGCAGGAGCTCAGCCTGGCCTGCTGGCTCAGCAGCTGTTGGGCTGTGGACTCCTAGTGAAACCCCTTAACTTACCAGCTAACGGGGAGTTTGGGGACCAAACTCAGCTCAAATATGGGCTAATCCTGGGCTTCTGGGTGATTGCTCCAGGCTCCAGAGGACATACCTCGCAGCAGCTCCAGAGCCACCCACCAGATCGATGTCCAGCCGGAGCCGAAGAAACCAAGCTGCTGTCTACAGGGGTCGTCTGGCAGCCAGAGAGAGACGTGAGTGTTCCCGTGCTGCCCCGGTGTGCCACTGCCTCTTGTTTGCCTATGGAGGGTTGTCCACCCTCCTGTGTTATATGTATCCATCCTAGGGATGGTCTAGATGGACGTAGGACCAGGTCTTTGTTTGCAGATGACTGCCTGCCCTGTAAAATAAAGGATTTGGCCCTTGGGGATCTAATCCCATGGGATAATCTCTCCTGGAAATGCCAGCAATGAAGGTTTCCAGGCACGGCAACTGTGTGAGCCTTAAGTGCACGTTGTTAGTCCTGAAATTACCTCCGCAAAGTCTTTCCTCCTGCCTCAGCTCCCGCAGGTCCTGCCCTGGCAGAGCTCCCATGGCACCATCTGCTGATGTCTCTGCCCCAAGCAGCTTGGCAGAATGAACCTCTTTAGAAAGGTCTCTTGAGGGAGGCTGGCCTTGACGTGCGTGTGGATCTCTGTCTGCCTCTAGAGCTAACGAGTGTCTGAGGCCGGGCAAAAAGTCTGTGTGTGCCGTTTGGTCCCTTGTAATCAACAGGCAAACACAAAACTCCCAGCTCGGGTCCTCCAGTAAGAAATTTATAGCTCGAGTATCTCGCAGCTTCAAAGTTTGCCTCTCTTCCCCCAAAATTCTGCTAATAGTCTCTGCCCCACCCAAGGGGGTGTCTCGGAGGTGACGCTGATGGTGCTGAGCTTCTGGTACTGTCGACACTGGCTCAAGCCCACCTGCTAACTGGTTTTTGGGTCTGTCTCTCTGTCTCAGGCTTGTAGCTGCTATCCTGAACGTTGCCCGAAAGCAATATTCCCTCCTGAAGGCTGCCAACCTCCTAACTCCTGACATGGTCTCTGAATTTGAGGAACTGGAGCGCCTGGTCCATCAGGAAGCTGGTATAAACCTGGAGCAACCCACATCTCCAAAGAGACCCTCCGAGGTCAGCGGGGCCACCCCAGCCCGGAATACGCAGCAGGGCTGTGACGGTGAGGATTTGGATTTGGGACAGTTGGAGCTCTCCCCTCTCCTTTGTCTCCGTGTGCGCTGGGGGAGCCGGTGGGGGGCAGGGGCAGAGGGATGAGTTTCTCCTGACGTGGCGCCCAGCGGGTTGTGCCGAGGGCGGCTCCAGCCTGGCTTTGTAGAGCGATTCAGGCTACGCAGCATCTCCGGCAGCCTGGGGCATGGCAGGAGCATTTGAGCAGCCCTTGTCTCCAGGGAGCTCAGCATGTGTGTGCAAGTCAGCTTAAATGCGAGTGATATTTCTGCTCCAGGAGACCAAAGCAGCAGTTCTGATCCTAATTTTTTTTTTTCCCCCTCTTCTTGTTTACTCCTCCACTGTACGTTTGCCCAAGTCAGCCCAGCTGTAGCCTCCCAGCTGGCAGCCTGCATGTGGCCAAGGCTGAGCTCTTCCTCCTCATCCTCAGTGCAGACACACGCACCTGATGGTGAAGCTGTGGGCTCTGCAGACCCTGTTTTCCAGGGACAGACCAGGCACTGCCACGGCGCACTCGCTGTGGGACCAGTCCGGTGCCTTTGGGGCTGGCAGGGCAGAGGGTTGTTTGTGCTGCCTCGTTTCCTCTGGGTTTAACATGGTTTGAGGAGAAACACCCGCTGGCAAACGGCTGCTGCAGGGTTTGCTGGGCAGATCTCCACTGAGTTGTGATGGGGGCCAGAGGGTGATGCCCTGGGGTTTGGGGGTGCCTGGGAAGCGCAGGCAGGGAGGTGACTCTGTTTCTTCTCTGCCCCTTTAGCAGAGGCACCTGTCACCATGCCTGGCACCCCAGTGACGAGCGCTGCCCTCCAATGCTTGCAGCAGCTCACTCCACTCTCCAGTCCCACACCAACAGCTCCCAGCCCCATTAAGAAGAGGAGGAGGTCTGAGATACGCAACACTTCCCGACTGGAAACTCCCCGCAGCCTCAAAGTGCAGATCAAACGCCAGCGGAGAGATGGGCAAGAAGAAGAGACTCCCGGGGTGATGCAGAACCCGGGCAGCCCCTGTCTCAAAGCAGCAGCCCAGGCACCCCCTGTCTCCCCGGTGCCATCGTGTTGGACCTCCAAAATCTGCCCGACGACGGTCACCAAGAGCCGCATGCCCCTGGCGGTGTCGGCTGCCCAGAACTGCTGCACCCTGCCCACCGCACCTAGCCGCAACCTGAACGTGACTTTCGAGGTGTGCGAGGACAGCGATTCGCCTGGAACAGTCAAGCCAGTTGCCTACAGCCTGCCCGAATTCTCTGTCTGGGAGAATGTCCAGAGCCTCTTAAACAAGCAGGATGGACCCATCGTGCCCAAGTGAGCGCTGCCCGGGATGGGTTACTTGGTGTTTTGGGGGATTCCCCCTCCGAGGTCTTGCTGTCTGGGTGAATCCTTTGTGGATCGCTGCAGCGTGGCTGAGAGGGGAGACTGGGGCAGAAGACACCTGACCTGTGTATGGGCAGCCAGTGGGCCAAGCTCATCTGTATGTAAATATAATAGATATTGAATGCATTCCAAGAAAATCTATTTCCCCTTGTCCCATTGGACGTGGAGGAGCGTCCTCCAGATGACTTCTGGAGCCCAAGTGCCGGTTGGGAAGCAGGTGGGGTGTCGCCTCCCCTCCCAGAGGGGTTGGAGCCAGGGTTGGGACCCCAGTGTGGGGTTTCGTTGGTGTTAGTTGTGGTTGGTTTTTGGGGTTTTTTTTTATTGCTGGTGCTTCAAAGAGGGTCTGGCTTTTACCGAGCTGTGTGAACATGTGTGACCATCCAAAACCAGACTGGCACACCCTCGGTACTGCAGGACACCCCCAGGTCTCCCCGTCTCCTACAGTAGCTGTAGGAAATGGTCCCTATAGAGGGTAACTGGGGAAACTGAGGTACAGGGGAGTGTCCTGAGCTCAAATCACTTTTCCCTACAAAACCCAGCAGGTTTCCCATGACTTCTGTTCCCCGCAGGTGGATGGTGGTGTCCCCGTTGCCACCCAGCCTTGTGAGAGCGGGTGGTCAGGATCTGGCCCTGGCACTAACCCTCTTTTCCTTGGCTGCAGAGCCTGTGTCCTGGCGTTTCCTGTGAAGAGTTCCTCCATCCCAAAGCCATCCTTGGTTTCCAAAACATCCGCACAGAAGCGGAAGCGAGTGGAGAGGTGAGACAGCGGCCGGCAGCCTGGGTGGGCAGCAGGGGCGGCTCCTGCCCGTGCTCCCCTCGGGGGCTCAGGTCCCCGTCCCCACCTGCATCGGCTCCACCTTGCCTGTGACATCTGGGGACAACGAGGGTCCTCTGCCCTGAGCCTCGGGGGTTTAAAATGGCCCCTTTCTCTTTCCCAGCACGGCTTCCTGCTCCCTGGGTGAGCTCCAGAGCCGCATTCCCCAAGTCCTGAGCAGCAGCAGGAGACCTGTGCCGCCCTCCTGCCTCCCAGGTGAGCCCTGTGCCCCTCCGAACCCGGAACACCCCTCTCCCGGAGAGTGATCCCTGCCTCGGGGCGGGCAGCAAAATGCCAGCCCCGTTCCAGTTCAGGGGGAAGCAGGGAATACCTGGACTAGGCCTTTTGGTGCTGATGGAAGATGCTGTTCAGGGTTTGCTGCAGCCGCAGGCTTGGGAAAGTGCGGTGGATGCTTGGAGAGGGGTGGAAAGGAGGGAGCTGGCAGTGCCCGGATCTGTCTGGAGGGGACCCGGGTTTGCTGCTTGACCCAGGAGCTGCCTCATCTGTTTCTCTCCTTTTTTCCACCCTCAGAACATCCTTCAGGCACTGTTCCCCGGAAACGCAGCAAGAGGACCACCACATCCCTCACAGCCCTTCGCAGCAGGGCCCCCCTTGCCCCCACTCCCCAGCCAACCAAGCTCTTGTGCTGATGGCTCCCCCCTCCCGCCCAATACGCCAACCCAGGTGTCAAACTTCTTCCTTTCTTCCCTTTTCTTTTCCCCCATCCTTCTTGCAGCCCCTCAAGCCCTCTTTCTACCCCCAAAGTCACCCCAACCCGCCTCCTGTCCCGGTTATGTCCCCCGTTGGGTGTTACCCCCCTCCTCGGTGCAGCCCTGTGTATTTTTGCAGCAGATGGATTATTGCTGTTCCCTCTCAGCCCCTCTCTAATCCGCGCCGGGGTGTCGAGTGCTAACAGATGGGTGATGCTAAGAAATAACACGCGCTTTTAATAAATCTTTTCGTTTCAAACCGAAGGGGCGAGGGGAGACGCGCGGCTGTTTCTTCTCGCCTCCTCCTCACCAGCGGGAGCTCGGGTTGGGTAGCGGCTCCTGTCTGAGCAGGCCTGGAAAAGGCCCTTGCTCCTGGGGGTGGGCTCCAGGGGTGCTTCCCCTCTTCACCCCACATCTC
>VZSF01000233.1:16854-31926 GCA_013398295.1 Chionis minor
AAGGGACAGGGAAGGGGCAGGGATGGGCCAGATATGGAGCAGGGATTGGGCAGAGATGGAGCAGGGATGGGGCGGGGATGGGACAAGGATGGGGCAGGGAAGGGGCAGATATGGAGCAGGGATGGAATAAGGATGGGACAGGGATGGGACAAAGATGGAGCAGGGATGGGGCAGAGATGGAGCATGGACGGGGCAGGGATGGGGCAGGGATGGAGCAGGGAAGGGGCAGGGACGGGCAGGAGCCCACAGTGAGGGACTGGGACATGTTGTGATGGGCAGAATGGGGCCGAGGTGGGCAGAAAGAGACAGGGATGGGCAGTGCCGGGCAGGACCAGGCAGCTCCGGATCGAGCAGCCCTGGATGCCGGGCCCTGGGGATGGTCCCTCCTGTCCCCTCTGCCCATGACAGGATGTGGATGCCGCCACCTTGGCTCGCCTGGACCTGGAGCGGCGGGTGGGGACCCTGCAGGAAGAGATCACCTTCCTCCGCAAGATCCACGAGGAGGTAACCCCGCTCGGGGGCTGCTGGGGCTCAGGGGGGCCGGGCTGATCCCCACTGTCCCACCAGGAGCTGCGGGAGCTGCAGGAGCAGTTGGCTCGGCAGCGGGTGCACGTCGAGGTGGACGCGAGCAAGCCAGACCTGACAGCTGCCTTGCGTGACATCCGCAACCAGTACGAGGCCATGGCCACCAGCAACGTCCAGGAGACCGAGGAGTGGTACAAGTCCAAGGTGTGGGGGGAGCCACTCACCTAATGGATGGGTGGCCTCCTGGGGTGTCACCTTCTCAGGGCTGGGGTTGACCACCCCAGGGCTGGGAGGTTCTGATTTGTGGTGGTACATGGGGTTTGGCATCCCCGCTGTCCCCGCTCATGTCCTGTGTCCTGGTTTGGTCCCCGTGGGGAGCAGGGATATGTCCCTCGTGGTGAGTCACATAGGCATGGTCCCTAAGGAGCTGTGTTCACAGTCACATGGCCCACGTGCACCATCCCACAGAGGCAGGGACATCTCCACTGTGACATCCCACAGCACCATCCCTCCCACCCACAAAGCAAGGACGTGTCCCCAGCAACACGTGCCATCAGGGATGTCCACTGTCCTGCCACCGCAAGAGAACAGGGACATGCCTCCATGACATGTGCCATCAGCCATCAAGCCACTGTCCCTTGCACCCATGAGAGCTGGGACACATCCCATGTGCATTGTCCCTTCCTCCCATGGGAGCTGGATGTGTCCCCACCACACGTGCTGCTGGCACCACGTCCCTCCCATGGGAGCTGGGATGTGGCCCCAGGACAGGTGCCTTTGGGAATGTCCCATGTGTCCCTTCCTGATGTGGGAACAGGGACGTGTCCCCAGGGCCACATCAAGTGCATGTCCCATGTGCATGGTCCCCTTCTGCTGCAGGAGCAGGGACTTGTCCCCAGGGAAACGTGGCCCATGTGAACTGTCCCACCACCCTGTAGGGATGTTTCTCCATGCCACGTGCTACCGGGGCCATGTCCCTCCCATGGAGCAGAGCTGGGTCGTGTCCCCATGCCACGTGCCACCAGGACACGTGCCTGCCACATGGTCCCATCCCATGGCACGTGTCTCCCATGCCAGTTTGCAGACCTGACGGACGCGGCTGCCCGGCACACGGAGGCCCTGCGTGCAGCCAAGCAGGAGGCCAACGAGTACCGGCGCCAGCTCCAGGCCCTCACCTGCGACCTGGAGGCTCTGCGGGGTTCGGTAGGTGACAGCATGGCGTGCGAGGTGGGGGGACATGGCCTCAGGGAGCTGCCACCACCACGGAGTTCCCTGGCATGGCGGTGGGGACCACCACCCGCTGCTGGGGCAATGGCTGGTCCCCAAGGATGGGAGATGGATGGGCACTGTGGAGAGCCCCTAGCTCCTGGGAGAAGGTGGCCATGGAGGGTGTCACCTCGCCTCATGGCCCCCCAGAACGAGTCCCTGGAGAGGCAGCTGCGGGAGCTGGAGGAACGCTACGCCCTGGAGACGGCCAGCTACCAGGACACGGTGGTGCGGCTGGAGGAGGACATCCGCAGCCTCAAGGAGGAGATGGCCCGGCACCTGCAGGAGTACCAGGATCTGCTCAACGTCAAGCTGGCCCTTGACATCGAGATTGCCACATACCGCAAACTACTGGAGGGCGAGGAGAGCAGGTGACAGCAGAGTGCAGGCTCCATCCTGCCCCTCTCCCCAGCTGTGTCCAAACCATCGCCAGGTCCTTGTGGTCCCTCTGGGGTGTCCAACCTGCTTGGGGACTATCCTCCAGCTCTCCTGCCCCAGCCCTGGGCAGAGCTGAGCTGGAGTGCGGGAGGGCAGCAGGACCCCAAAGCTCTTTCCAACACCCCTCATCATTCCTGCAGGATCACCATCCCTGTGCAGAGCTTCTCCAACCTGCAGATCCGAGGTGACGCCATGGTCACGGGTGAGGTGTGGGGGCCAGAATGGTGGCACAAGCAGGGGTGGCTTCTAGGAGCTCCATGGGAGGAGATGCAGTCTTGGCTCTCCCTGCCCCATCCAGAGGCACTCTGAGGTTTTTCCCCAAATCTCAAGGAATTAGGACTCCTGGGCTCTCCCGAGATGGTAGGAGGAACGTGCCATGGTCACATCCCCAAGCCCAGTTGTTTTCCCCAGTGCCAACTGTGTTGCTAACACTAATCACATCCCAAAGCCAGCCACGTCCCAGTGCCAACCTCATACCCAAGGCCAGCTACGTCCCCAACCACATCCATGTCTCCAAGGCCAACAGTGTCCTGAGGCTGGTCATGTCCCCAGGGCTGCTGTCTCCCATGGTTCAGGGTTCTCCAGCCCGACCTGTTCCCGTTAGGCCCCTTCACTTGAGCATGGCTGGAAGGGCTACACCCTGGGCGCTGGGTCATGGCCATGTCCTGCCCATGTCCCCTAGAAACCAGCCTGGACACTAAATCCGTGTCAGAAGCCCATCTGAAGAGGAGCATCGTGGTCAAAACTGTGGAGACAAGAGATGGAGAGGTGAGAAGTCCTCATCCGTATCACCCATGCTGCCTCCCCTCCACCCCATCTCCAAACGGGGTGTCCCCAGGGGGTGTCACTCGCATTGCGCATGGGGCCACCATCTCTCAGCCCCAGGAGGAGCCTGGTTGATGAGCCAGTGATCCCAGTGCTCTGCCAGCACAGCATGAGCTGGCTCTGGACCATGGTGGAGCTGGGAAAACTGTCCCCATCCCTGTCCCCCTCCGTGTCCCCCGGCTGGCTCAGCGCCCAGGCAGGCTCAGCCGGGAGGAGAGCCTGAGCACGGGGTGATGGTCGCTCTCCCTCTGCCTCCAGGTGATCAAGGAGTCCAAGCAGGAGCACAAGGAGGTGGCGTAGGGCGGGGGAGCCGCAGCAGCCACACGCTTGTAGCTGTAGCTGTGTAGGTCCCGTCCGACGCTGCGAGGGAGCCCGGCGGCTGGGCGCAGGTGGCAGGAGGAGCCCACAATGCTTCGGCGGGGGCATCACCCTCCCACCCACCCACTCACCCACCCTCACCTCTCCCACCTCGCGCCGTGCCCCAGGGACCCCACTGACACCCTGTTTGGGGCTGGCTGCCGGCAGAGCACCCGGCAGAGCACCCGTCCACCCCAGCGCTGTGCGGGGAGCGGATGGGCAATCGCCAGGGGAGGTGAGTGGTGCCGGGCAGAGCCGTGCTCCTCCACTGGGATGCTGCACATTCCCATGGCACGGAGGGGTCCGTAACTTTAGGTCCATGCCCACCCTTGCCCTGTGTCTCCAGCTCACCAATGCCCAGGGAGAGAGTCTGTCCTGTTTCCATCTCCATGCACTGGTTGGACAAGACGATGGTGCCAAGAGCATCTCTCCCTATATCCCGCTTTGCTGCCCACTGTCTGGTCTGAGAGGCCACCTCAAATCCCCCCCAGTGCACCCTGGCCATGAGCATCTTGGCTGCAGGGTGCAAGGTACCAGGGACATTTCCCTGTCCCCGAGCACTGGGTGGGCTTAGCCAAGAGGCAGGGGCAGGAGGAAGGTGGGGATGGAGAGGCAGGACGTTGTCAGAACGGTGTCAAAGGGTGATGACGTGGGGATAATGAGGGGTTCCTGAGGACGATGGGGTGTCCAGGGTGGTTTGTGGGGCTGGAGCGGTGGTGGGCACAGCAGGCTGGGTGGCCTCACAGGCTTCTCCTGGAACAGAGCTATGGGGCTGGCCTGACCCCCACTGGGTGTCTGCCACCGAGGTGTCCCCATCACTGTGGTGGGGAGAAAGAGTCCCGAGGTGCTCGTGGTGAGGGCTGGCCCACGGCTGTGTGCCTGGCCCCTTGCCTGGGGGGGGTCCCACGCAGGTGAAAATGGAGAGGAGGGGAGTGCAGAGGCGGAGGAGGGTGTCGGGGCACCCATGGGTGCTCTCACAGCAGAAGGTGCCTCCTGTTATGCAGGACAGATGGAGGAGGATGGACACAGCCATCCTTGTCCTGCCTGTCCCGCCCAGGGTCACACTAGGAGCCAGGGAGGTCAGGGACCGGGGCTGTCCCTGTCATAATCCTGCCATTCGTGGAGCCCAAGTCCACCTCCCGCACGGGCATTCAAGATGGGGTTGGAAGAAATCCCTTGTCCCTGGGCTCCATGTGGCCCTGTACCCCCATCCATCCTTCCCTCAGACCAGCACATGCCACCAGCCCACCCAGGGCCATCGCCCAGCCCGGTGCTTGCCCGCAGCCCCTGTCCCCACCTTTGATTCAGCTACTGACCATGAGTGAAACCTGCCCTGATGTCACCTAACGCAGCAGCAACAACCCAGCAGCACTCCTCCTACCCCATAAGACCTTTGGATGCCACTGGGATCCCCCCTCGCCTTGTTCCCTTTGTCGCCCCTGTCCCCTGGCTGAGGTGCCGAGCGTGCTTTGCAGCTGATGCCTCCAGAAAGGCCATTCCCAGGGGCAGGAGATGTTACAGGAGACCCGGGTGCCACCAAGGTTTGGCATCTAGGGTGGGACGGTGGTGACCCAGGTGGTGCTCCATCCCCTGGAAGCAGACTCCGGCTGGAGCTTTGCAGCCCACGTCATGACTGAATTAATGCACTAACGCCCGCGGCAGCTCGAGATGAGAAATAAAGCTAACGCAAGCGCTGTGCTTCCATGGTCGTGCCTGCAGTCCACCGCTCACAGCCAGTGCCGTGGGTTATTTGGGATTAGCCGGGGCGGCAAAGCCCTTTGGGAGCCCAGACTGAGCTCAAACTCACTGGGGGATGAAGCTCAGCACTGTGTCCCACGGCTCGGCCAACGCTTCCCAGGTCAGCACCACAGGGGAGGTGGGTGCAGGAATAATGCCCCACCGTCAGCAGCCAGGCAGTGGGGTGGGAGAGATGCCCTTCCTGGGAGGGAGGGAGGGGAAGCAGGGATCTGCTTGGGGTTCTTCAAGCTCAAACCCAGATCCTTCCCTCTACAAACCCAGGCTGCAGCTCCTGGGAAGCTCCTGGGATGAGGTGCAGCTGTCAGGATTGATGGTGGATCTGAGATCCGGCACATCATCTCCATGTGCCTGAGCATCACTGGGACCCTCAAGGCTGCCCTCCTGGACAGCGGGGTTTCTCCTGGGAGAGATGAAATTCCCCAGCCACGTCCCTGACAAAAGGAGTGATGAGTCCCACGGGGAAGTCCTGCTCCACACTGAGGAGCAAGCAATTGGCCACCTAAACCCTGCAGAGATGCCATCCTCTCCAGAGGACCTGCATAATAATTTTGTCAGGCACAAGTCTGTGCTGAGCTGGGTGAGTTAAAAAAAAAAAACCAACCAAAAGCCAGAGAAATTTCTGAAGAAAATCACCAGATTAATTTGAAAGGTATCTTTTTTTCCTTCAAAAATGAAAAAAAATGTTTAAGCCAAAATTTAAAAAAAAAAAAAAAGGGTTTGCTCCAGCTAAGGAGCTCAAAGGAACATTGAACGTTTTGAAACGTTGGCACCCAAAGTTCTCAGCAATGCAAAAAAGTTTAAAAAAAGGGTAAGAAAAGCAACGATTAATTGGACGAAAATAGTTCGGCGGATCTTTTTAGCAGCCTTTTAGAAGAACAGCTCTAATAAATCACTGATGCAGTTCAAGAACTCTGTAGAGCTTGGCCAGATGATCTTGCAACAATTCCAAGGATTCTTTTGAAAGGGACTATATTGAGCTTAAAACCCCCCCACAAGCCAGCAGCGGCGCCGGGAACAAATTGTGGTGCTGTGAAATCCCCGCCTGTCCCTATTAAGCCGCGCCAACCTGCAACACAGGGAGTTTTCCACATCAGTCCTCACTTGTCACGCTCGTGACCCAAAAGGGAGAATGAACGGGTGCTGGTGGCACTTTGACTTCCAATGGTCAAAACATTAGAAATTTCTAACGGGAGGATGGTCGGAGGGGTAAGAGTGACCCGTTGGGGCCGTGGTGGAGACGCTATGTCCTGGCAGGGCCCCTGAACATCCGCCAGCAGTAGAGGCATGCGTGGATGATAACAAAGATGATGGTGATGAGGACATAGCTCAGGCCAATGGCCTTGATGGCAAAGATCGTCTCAGGATCGTTGAGCATCCGCCTGCGCCGCTGCTGGTAGATCACACTGAGCCGGAAGCCGGCCACCATCTTGCCCTCCAGCCAGCAGAAGTAGGTGCCTCCATCACTGACTTGGACCCGCTGGATGTGCAGGTGGTTTCCATGGTCAATGAAGACCCTCATGCTCTTGTTGACACCGATGAGGTAGCGGGAGCGGTAGAGGCGGACGGATTCCTTGTCCCAGGCCACAGCATGCTCAGGCCGGGCTCCTGGGCACACAATGATCAGGTCACTTCCAACAGTCTCTTTGTGAAACTGCGTGGGGACGTGGGGCAGCCAGGCCTTCTCACCCAGCTTGGCAATGACATTGGAGATGGACTGCACGCCTTCCTTGGGCACCTCCTCCTTCAGGCAAGGGGTCAGGCAGCTTCGGATGGCCACTTCGGGTCTCCGGAGGCGGCCAAGATGCTGGAAATGTGTGGGGACAGCCCTCGAGCCACAGGACGTGACGTTGGGCACAGCGGTGCGATAGCGAGGGTGCAGCTGGGCGCTCTGCACGTAGCAGAGCCCGATCCGACGCTGCTCGCCTCTCACCCCACAGCGGTCGCATCTGGTCCAGTCCCAGAAGGTGGTGAAGAGACTGAAGAGCTTCTCCGTGAAGTCATCCTGGACGTGCTGGTCTCTGTCTATAAAAGCCACCGTGATGTGCTTGGTGGGCTGCACGTCCACGTCGTAGCCATAAAAGAAGTCCCCTTTTTTAGTGCCACACAGATAGTGGCCTGAGTCCATCACCTGGGCTCGGAAAACAATGAGACTGAACATCCGGATACTGAAACGCTTCAGCACATTGCTGCCCGCGTGGATATGGCCTGAATCAACAACCATGGTGCCGGCAAAATCCGTCAGGACCGTGGTTTCATGGCTGCCCATGTTCTTCTGGAAGTACCAGACAACAGACGAGACCTCTTCGGGCTTGCAGTTGCAGGGGAGCTCGAAGGTCATGTCAGCCAAGTAAGCGGCATTGTCGAACATCAGGAAAGCGGGACAAACCATTCTATTGAACACGTCTCTTTTATCTTCAACTGCAAATGCATGGAGAACATCTACCATCCAGAGGAGAACGGCGGCTCCTGGCAGCCTTATCTCCATCATGCTGGGCAGTCTCTGCAGTCAGCAGAACCAAACCAGCCACCGCGTCCTCAGAAGAGACAGCAGGAACCTGCATGTGGGGTTGGCAGAGGCAGCACTGGGCAGGGACGGTGCACACACCAGCTCGTTCAGCAAAGATGGGGTTTGCAAACCATCTCCCACCTGCACTGCACGTGGCTGGCAGCAGGGATCAAACAACGGCTGGAATATCCCGTATCAGCTGAATATCTGCTGGGAAGCACTCCGTCCCACTCCGTCCCACCTCGGGGCAGGCTCTAGAACCTCTGGTCTCTCCCGGCTGCTCTAGAGTGTTGTTGCCTGTGCCCCGGACAACGAGTGGGCAGGTTGTTTGTGTGGCACTGCCACAGAGGGAAGATGCAGCGATGGAAAGCGTGGTGGGATCAAGGGAAGCCCCGATTTCTTTGTGAAAGACTCATGCAGTAAACGTGAATTATTTCTTTGATCTCTCTGAGCACAACAAACCCAAAGAAGACCCTCCTCTGACAGCAGCTGACCTCTGTAGCCCAGAAGAGGTTTCTAACATGGTGTTCAGACTACATCCTCCATGTTGGCTTTCCAAGGGTTTGTGTGCAGTACCCTCCATACAGGTAATGTTCGAGATTCCCCCTCTCTGAATCATCGAGCGAGGCTTTTTGTTCACAACACCCTTGCCTGGGCTGATGCTGGAACCAGCCTTGGAGGCTTCTCCTACGGTGAAGGTGAGATATTTGCTCCCCATTGATTCTGACTGGACTTTCAGCTCAGCTTTCGGCCCTTCTTCAGCAGATGTTCAGACCAGACCCTGAACTGACTGAATGGGAAACTGATCCCAGCTGGTCTAACAGCCCATCCTCCCGTAAACATTCACACAACCTCTCCTGTACTTCATTTCTCCTGAGTCTTCTCACCAAACCACGGGGATTTTGCCCTTTCTCAGGTGATGGGGATGCAGCAGGCTGCATCACAGGATGCGAGTGCAAGCCCTGAGCCTCGGGACTGCTGACAGCACTGTGCCTGCTCCCACCAGAGCTGTAACTGCTGTGCCAGGGCTGTTCCTGCATCAACGTCCTCCATCCTGACCTTGGGAAATGCCAGGATCTTTGTTGTTTTGTTTAAGGCTTCAGCTCTTGGTCTTCTGCTAGTCCTCATGTTTGCAAGCGTTACGCAAGAGGAATGGCACTCACAACACTGCGGAGTCACCAATGTCCCCAAGATAGATGACACAAAGCCCAACATTCAAGTGCCTCAGAGAATTATCAACTAGGTGCTTAGTGGTTTCTACAGAGAAGGTGGGAGAGGGATGTTATAGTCTGCCAGGGTGACTCTACCTTTTGCTCCTCTGGCTGGGTTTTGCAACCAAATGGACCTGAAAGTTGTTTTTGAGCTGAATTCAAGGGAGTCTGAGCACTGTAAGATACATTGGACTCCTCAGCACACTTGCGAGAAGCCTGAGGATCCTCCCGGACCAGAACTACAAGAGAGCTTGTTAGGCTGTGCCATATGAGGACCTCTCTCAAGCCTGCAGCCAAAACAGAAAGGCTATTCAATTTAGACACAGTATTAGACAGTCCTGGAGAGTCTCTTTGTTGGACTGATGGCTGCCAGTTCTTTCTAAATTTCAATTTATATGGAGTTTCAGCAAATCAGATAGTGTCTGAGATCATAGGACTATGAGGTGACAGGATCTCTGAGGTTTACCCCATGCCTTGCTGGTTGGGGTAGAATAACAATAAAATAGCTGGTCGGATCAGTCCCAGATATCCCACCTTGCCCAGCATTTCCACCTCCATCAGTCCACTCTACCTTCAGTGGCTGCATGGTTAAACACGACGTGCCATTAATTACAGTTCTTAAAAACCCATAGTGACAATGCACAGAGATGAAAAAGGTAAGGAACTGCATGGGTTTTGGTTTCTCTTTCAAAAATAGCAGCCTAGTTTTGCTTTCCCTCTCTTGTTCTCATCTGAGATTCTGACAGAGCTGTTCTGTGAGGACGCCCCGCCCCAGAGATCACAACACGGTCCTCTCAGTAACTAACCTTTATTTGTGCAGAACTATTGCCCTGGGTGGCTCCAGGTACACAGAAACGTACAGCAATGCTCCAGGAGTATCTGATTTGTCTGCCTCTCACAATCTCTGATGCCAAAGCCAAGCTTTGAGCCTCTTTTGCACTCCATTTCTGCATGACCCTGGTGCTTTTGCTCCTTTAGTTGACCTGGTAACATTTCATCAGCTCCATCACTATCCTTTCCTCAGCTTCCTTTTGCAAGCTGGTGTCCAGGAGGTGGGCTTCCATCTCTGCTTCGCAGCCAGTCAGGCTGCTGGGATGGCCAGCGGTCCAGCAGTCCCTGCTCATGCTCTGCAGCTTGCTGAACAAATGCCTGCTGCTCTCCTTCTCCAACTCGCCCAGAAGATCCACGTTTAACCCAAAGCGCTTGGTGCCCGAAAGGCTCTGTAAGATCTGAAGAACGGCTTCTCTGTCTTCATGACGGACATTCTCTGCCAGCACCGTAAGGAATTCACCCAGGAGGCCAAAGCCCAAGTCAGCCTGAAAGATTCTGCCCAAGGCCTTCCCTCCGAGTTCAAGCAAAAACTGGTATTTTTCTTTTCCGCTTTTTAAGCATCTGCGCCAATCTCGGTAAAATTCAGCAGAGGTTCCGGGCAGCCGATCCATCTCCTGAAGGAAAAAATAGTTACCAATTCCTTTTGGTTTGTTCCTGCTTGAAGATTTTTATCACCACCCCCCTGATCAACCTGTGGATGGCTGAGGTGTTTCTAATACAGGCTTTGATAGCACACAAGGGCTGCATAAAGCTTGTGAGGTGGCAATACAAAAAGACAAAGAAATACCAGGTTCCTCAAGCCCCACAGAAACCAGAGAACTTCAGGGGAAAATACTGGGAGAATGGATGAGACATGAGGCCCAGCGTGGATGAACACAGACCATGAGTGGAGCAACCCCAACCCTAACCACAACCAGACACGCTGCCCAGTGTGGGTCCACCATCACTACTCAGGAAGGGATCTCCTGGAGATTCAGTGTAAACCTCTGCTTCGTCTTGAGCACTGAGAGGCAAATTGAAGGAATGAGGAGATAAAAGGTGTGAGACGTAAACCCCAGAAAATACGCATGTGGCCCTAACCCGCTGTCCCGTAACGTACTGCGTGTGTATGGGTCTGCGGCAGAGTTTGCACTGGAAGAGAGCGCCAAGCTCAATGTGGCATCTCCAGATAAAAGGAAATCCTGTTTTATACAATATGTAATTGAACTGCTGAACTCATCACCACTGACTTAACTGACGCACAGACCGAAGGAGGATTAAAATGTTTAGGCTTTTGTACCGAGAGCGAGAACAAGGCGCAGCAACATCAGGCTGTGCCTGAGCACAAAACAGAGAAGCCCTGGAGATCAGAGCCCAAGCGCTAACGGGATTAGGAACAGAATTTGCTCTGGGGAGATCATTGCTCAGCCCAAGAAAACACCAAGCTGCGAAAAGATCTCATAATAAACAGGCAAATGAAATTCAGCGGCAAAAAAAAAAAAAATCCACGAGAAACATCCCCGGCTACACATTCTCAGCAGCGACCCAGACTCTCCAGCGTGCGCAGAGTCCACTGAAGGGGGGCAGGAGAGATGTCACTCAAATCACAAATGACCCGACTAGAAAACGTTTAGTCGCTATTTCCCACAACTGAAGAACTACGGAGCATCATCAAGCAGCAGGTTTTAAACAAAACAGCGTTTTTCCATACGTGCATAATTAAACCGCAGGGTGAAAAAGAACTGGCTACGTTCACAGAAGTTCTGCAGCCTGTGGCTATTAAACGTGATGGTCCAGATGCACAACTCTGGCTCTTGGTCTCCAAACTGCAGCCAGCTGGAAGAGTGCGGTCAAGGGAGGGCACTCTTCCCCAAGAATCTGTTACTGGCCACCATCAGAGGCAGGGTATTGGGAGCTCTGGTCTGATGCTGTGCAGCTGGTCTTAGATTCCCAAAGGGTTGAAGCAAACTCTTCGTGAAGCAGCTGGTGCAAGCTCTTGTCAGATGCCAAGTTGGGGGCCAAGTCTGAATCCTGTGGCTATCTACACACCCATGCTCCTGGGGACTTGGAGGGCTTGCTCACGTGGAGAGATATTTCTGAATAATTCTTACATTTTAAAATAATACCTAAATTATTCTGGAGTAATTTTTAGATGTGGACAGAGTCCTGGAAAGCATCTTCCTCACCTGGGGTATTTCCACGTCGCTGGCTTGCGGGGCCTTCACGCGGGCTGCACAGGGATTCCACAGCACATTCTTCCTCTCACCCATCTTGTCCTTTTTCTCTAGGGGCTTCAGGTGTGACGCCAACACGATGTTTCTGTGGGCAACAAGAAGGGGATGGGATACCTCGCAAGATCAAATACTTTGAGGCTTTGAGCTGCTTCTCCAAGGCAATTTCTTAGCTTGGGTTGCATGTATCATCCAGAGGAACCTGGATAGGCTGAAGGAGTGAGCCCATGTGAACCTCATGAACTTCCACAAGGCCGAGGGCAGGGTTCTGCACCTGCACTGGGGCAATCCCCAGTATCCATACAGACTTGGGGATGAGGGATGGAGAGCAGCCCCCAGGAGAGGGACTTGGGGGTGTTGGTGGGTGAGAAGCTCAACATGAGCCAGCACTGTGGCAGACGTGGGGCTGAGGGCCATGGGTCCGGGGTGGGTTGGGCAGCGCTGGGCTGATGGTTGGACTTGATGACCTTAAAGGTCCCTTCCAACCTGGGAGATTCCATGATTCTATGACTAACTACAGCAGCCCAGACTCAGTGGCTTATGTGGTTCTCCTCATCCTGTGGGATGAATCCCTGCAGTTCATCCTCCCAACAATGCGCAGGAGATCTTTGAAGGTGTCCAGGTCTCTGCTCCTATGCTAGTGTGAGCTACATGAGTGAAGATGCTGCACCCATGGAGAGAAGCTGCTCCATTCCCTCCCTCAGACTACTTCTACTGTTACCACTAAACTGATAAAACACCATAAAATCACTCAGGAATCCTTTTCTAGGACTGGCAAGAAGGCTGGGCGAGAAAATGCCATTTTAAACTGTTTTCCTGCTTTTCAGGGATCAGACGGTGCGACCGAACGCAGGCGGAGATGAAGCTGTGAAAGGAATGTGATCTGGTCCCGTATAAATCTACCAAGGGGTGAGCAAAGCCCTGGATGCACCCATAGATCCATCCCTGTATGTCAAGGGACAGGGACTTCCCCAGCCGGATCTATAGGTGGATCCAGGATTTTGGTGGTCATTGGGAGCGCCTCCATGGAGCATCCCTGCGCCACAAACCCACTCCCAAACCACCTTGGCCAAAGCAGTGATGGGTTTGGGAGCACAAATGTGCTGGGTGGGGTGTCCGGGGACACGCGTCACCCTCTTCTTCTGCGCCGCCACCCACCACGGGGAGGAAAAGCGGGACAGGGCAGGCTGGCGGGGCTCGGAGAAGTGGGGGCTGCATCCGGGAATGCGGAGAGAGGACAGCATGCCACCCCACCGCCGGGCCACAGCTTGGCCACCGCGGGGACCTGCCCCGCAGCTGGCTATTCCAGGCAGGAGCAGCTGAGATCTCAGCCCCCACACAGCAACCTGATGAATTTTTGTGGGGCAAATCTCAAACAAGGCAGAGTTTGTGTCCCACTGGGGCTCTGTGCCACAGAGTCGTGGCCTTTTCGGGAGCCCCGAAGCTGGGTTTGCTGCCCTGCCAAGCCACGCTCGTGGTCACCTGGAGCAGAAGGCACAATCCCTTCTCAGAGCACGGTCCACTCTCAAAACCTGCTGGGCGACCTTGTCTCTTGAGGTGTCCCAAAATTGGAGCTTCCAAAGAAAAAGCTCCAAAAGCCACCCGTGACGTTGGGTCGGCACCGCGGCAGGAGCGCCCGGCACCGAGCAAAGCTTCGGTGACGGCATCGACGAAGCCCTTTGGGGTTAGGGAAGTGCACAAATCCGCCCCGGGTGTCCCCCGCCGGACCTGAACTCCTCGTAGGAGGGGACGCGCTGGCGCAGGGCCCGCAGCTTGGCGTCGTTCTCCCTCTCCCGCTTCTCGTCGGCCGCCACTGCCGCCCGCAGCTCCCGCTCCAGCACCGCGGGGTCCAGTGCTCCGGACGCCTCCATCCCGGCCCTGCCGCCCCCCGGCAGCACGGGGACCTGAGGCCTGCGGGGACGGGGCCACCCCTGGGTGCAGGGGGACCCAACTGCTGTCGTGACAGCCCTGCTGGGACCGGCCTCAAAGGTCTCGCTCCTGTCACAACAGTCCTGCCAGGGCTGGATCCCACTCCTGGTGTGACAGCCCTGGTCTTATCGTCACCGTCCTGCCTTGGGAACCCCACTCCTGTCGCAACAGTCCTGCCAGGCCGCACACACCAGCAGCCCTGGGGCCCCTCGCCCTGTGGCGACAGCCCTGCCAAGCGGCACACACAGATGGCAACTGGGAATCTCACTATTATCGCGACAGTTCTGCTGGCGCTTGATAGATGGCCAGTCTCTGGGGCCCTGCACCCTGTCGCGACAGCCCTGCCAGGCGGCACACACAGATGGCAACTGGGAATCTCACTACTATCACGACAGCCCCGCTGGGCCCCGACACACTGCCTGCCCCTGGGGCCCCTCGCTCTGTCGCGACAGCCCTGCCTGGCCTCAGACACACCACTGGCCCCTGCACTCTGTCACGACAGCCCTGCCAGGCGGCACACACAGATGGCAACTGGGAATCTCACTATTATCGCGACAGTTCTGCTGGCGCTTGATAGATGGCCAGTCTCTGGGGCCCTGCACCCTGTCGCGACAGCCCTGCCAGGCGGCACACACAGATGGCAACTGGGAATCTCACTACTATCACGACAGCCCCGCTGGGCCCCGACACACTGCCTGCCCCTGGGGCCCTGCACTCAGTCACGACAGCCCGGCCTGGCCTCAGACACACTGCTGGCCTCTGGCCCTTGCACTCTGTCACGACAGCCCTGCCAGGCAGCACACACGGATGGCAACTGGGAATCCCACTACTGTCACGACAGCCCCCCTGGGCCCCGACACACTGCCTGCCCCTGGGGCCCTGCACTCAGTCACGACAGCCCGGCCTGGCCTCAGACACACTGCTGGCCTCTGGCCCTTGCACTCTGTCACGACAGCCCTGCCAGGCAGCACACACGGATGGCAACTGGGAATCCTGCTATTATCGTGACAGCCCTGCTGTCGCTTGATACACGGCCAGTCCCTGGGGCCCTGCACAACAGCCCTGCCAAGTGGCACACACGGATGGCAATTGGGAATCTCGCTATTATCGTGACAGACCTGCCGGACCCCGACACACCGCCGGCCCCTGGGGCCCCTCACTCTATCGCGACAGCCCCGCCGGACCCCGACACACCGCCGGCCGCTGGGGCCCCTCA
>VZSF01000233.1:32045-58632 GCA_013398295.1 Chionis minor
CCGGGGCCCTCGGGGCGCTGCCGGGCTCCGGGGAGGCGCGGGAGGGTCTGGAGGGTCGCGCACGGTGCGGGCCGGGGCCGGGGCCGGGGCCGGGGTCGGGGTCGCGCCGGGCCTGGCAGCGGTGGGTGCTGTGGGTGGGTCGGGCAGGGCCCGCACCCTCTTCACCCCCTCCCCGCCCCCAGCATGGACACCGATCTGTACGACGAGTTTGGGAACTACATCGGGCCGGAGTTGGACTCGGACGATGACGACGACGAGTTGGGCAGAGAGTCCAAGGACCTGGACGAGGTGAGCAGTGGGCTGGGGGCAGGAGCAGTGTCCCACGGCAGCCTGGCGCGGGCCTCGTGCTGCCCCGTGCCCACACGGGAGCGGCGGCTGAGCACCACGAGCTGCCGGTGATTCCTTTCCCGTGCCGGGCTGTGGTTCTGCAGTGAGGTTCAGCGAGTGGAATTTGACTCAGAGCGGATTTGGTTTTTGAAGGATTCAGCAAAAGCTGCCCTCCTGTTCCTGCCATAAAGGGAAAGACAAAGTTTGTGCTTGAATGGCGGTTAGAACTGGGAGCTTCTGTAGCTCCAGCTGTATTTGGTGTTTTCTTTGTTGAGGATCCCTATCCAGTGAGGCCTTCGGGCCTTTCGTAATGCTTGCTAACGCTACACACTATTGCGAGGAGCTTGATTTCCCAGTGGCAAAGGCAGAGCAGGGCTCTGCAGGCACAAGAGGACAGTGATGGGGACAGCAGAGGCTGCTGTGCCACGAAAGGGAAACCGTTGGAGGACCAAGGGAGCCCCTTCTAGTCTTCCGTTCCTGCAGTTTGTCTGAAATTGGTGGCTGTGTGTGAGTGGGGTTGTGTTGTATACGCGAGGGAGGGGCAGGAGGCACTGCGACCGCTCTCGCTGTTCATTTTCAAGCTGCACCGCAGCAGGGAGAGGTGTGTTTCTTACAGAGGGCACCTCCACAAGCTGCTCTGCCGCCTGAGGTGAGGCGCTGGGGCTGCTTTGGAGGTTCCTTGGCTGGGTTTGTAGCTCTCCCAATGTACGACACTGAGCTTCTGCCTTCTGGGGCGATTGGTGTTTGTAAAGCACTTGCTACCGGCAGCAGCTAAATGTGAGCGTTGGTTGCAGCTTGGGGATGATGACGATGATGACGATATGGGGGACCATGACGAGGACCACCCTGGGATGGAGGTGGTGCTGCATGAGGATAAGAAATACTATCCCACCGCCGAGGAGGTTTATGGGCCCGAAGTAGAGACGATAGTACAAGAGGAAGACACGCAGCCTCTCACTGGTAAGTGGTGAGGAAGCAGAGAGTTGAGTACGGAGGGAGGAGAAGACTCTTAATGGATCCTTGGAAAAAGGAAAATGATATTCCCTTCCATTCTCCCCATTGGTTTTAATGCCCCCTTTGAATTCCTTCTCAGCTTCAGGAATGTGTAGACTCTTGTTTGTCTAGAATTGCACAGATTTTGGTGCTCGGGATCGTTACAAATGCTGAGCAAATTATCTTTTGACAAACAGATGTCAGCAGATACTGGGAAGATACTTAAGGAGAAATGAAAATGTGTTTAAGTCATCTTATTTGATCCTTATAGAATAGAATAGTTCACTTGGAATGGAGTACAACTGCTTTTACAAAAAGCTGAGAGATTCTGTCATCCTGAAAATTGTGGTTTTGTCTGCAAAAGTCCCCATTCCCTACAACCGTTTCTGAGCCTGTTGGGTTCAGGGTCTCTGGTAACAGTGTTTTATTGTTCTTTCTCTTGTTTTCAGAGCCTATTATTAAACCTGTGAAAACCAAAAAATTCTCTCTGATGGAACAGACATTACCGGTCACTGTCTATGAGATGGAGTAAGTCCTCTGTAGGGGTTTTAAGTTGGCTCAAGCCATCTGTGCTGCAATTTCCTCGCTTTTTGTTGTTTGCAGGCAAAGGTGGGGAGGCAGAGTGGTGGGTACTGTGTGGGGGAGGCAGATTTCGGGGGGCACCGGCTTTGTTTCTTACTGACACGAGCAACAGAACCGAGTGCAGCTGTTTCCCAGATTTTGAACCAAAAAAAAAAAAAAAGAGGAACAAAGTACAAGACTAACCATTTTACAGAAATTTCTCCCTCCCATGTAGGGCGTAGTTTTCTGCCATTAGAATGTAAATCTTAACCTCGATAGCGGATGCAAAGCTTGATAATCGGAAACCCTTGTGGTGCAGATTTGCCGAAGGCAAGTTTTCTTGAGTGACTCAAGAAATATTTATACAGACAGTGTGTGGCACACCTCATATTGGGACATTTTGGGTTGATCTCGGTGACTGCTGGCCTACTGTGGTCTCAAATTAATTCCCATCTATCCTGGAGTCCCTCCTGGAGGGGGGAGGCGATTTTTATGCTGCTGGTTTTATGCAAAATCATGTTGTAGGTCAGCGTGACGCTGCAGCTGATCTGCGCTTCTGCTGCGCTTGATAGTGTCTGCTGGTTGTGCTCTGCGAAGCAGATTCTGGGGGGGAAAAAACCTGGAAAAAAAATCCAAACAAATTTAAAATCTGAGATATAATATGTCACGCAGCTTCGGTGAGGCATAAAAACAGTTGTGTACTTTCACTATTAAAAATACCTAATTTTAGATATTTTTATAACATATTTATAATATAATACATCATAAAATAATATATTTATAATATATTATTATTATTTAGACAACTAATCTTAGTGTCGACATCTACATTTTGGTGGAGAGGCTCTGTATCCTGGCGCATTCAGTGTTTCTGTATGTCGCCTTCTATTTGAGGATGAACAGATTGAGCTGCGTGAGTGGCTTGTTAGGCTCATCTTTCCATACGCCACTTCATGGCTAGTCAGAGCTTTTCCCAATTTTTAATAGCTGTCTTCAAGCGTAGATCCCAGAACCAGATGCAGGCTGAGTAGCAGTTCCCTGTGTGCCAAACAGACCCCGACATGAGCAGTCCCTCTGCCTGTCATCAAGGATCCTGTTATTTTCCAGCAACAAAAATTCGCTGGAGTTCGTATCCAGTCAGTTGGTTGCGTGGATGCCCAAGGGTTTTTGGGAATGGCTGCTTCTCGGGGCTGTCCCCCGATGCTGTCAGTTTGGCCAGGTTCATTGATCAGAGAGATTTTTGATATAGCCAGATATAAACCAAAGAGCCAGCTGGGGCTTGTTTTTCTAAGCAGTCCATTTTGCTCTTAGTCGATGACCTGTACTCTTCATTATCTACCGCTTTCCTGATCCCTGTGTCCTCTGCTCCTTCTGTCTGTAATGAATTCCTCTTCATCCTGTTCGTTAATATAAATAGTTAGGCTGGGGCCAGGAGAAATTCCCTGTGGGACTTAACCAGAAACCTGCAAGCTTGGTATTGATTTCCCATTTAGCCTTATTTTAAGACCAATAAGCAAGCTTTTAATCACTATTATTATTGATTTTTGTATTTTTTAGCTCTTAATCAGAATGTACGTTAAGAAGTCTACTGCATCAGTGAAAATTAAAGTCTTTCTAAAAAGGAGATTATTTGATGGCACTTATTTTCCGCAGACCCATAGCAATGGATGCCTGTTTTACAGCCTCCCATTACTTTTTAGAGGAGTTGGTAATTTAGGGTCTCAATTAGATTTTGGCTTGGGTCCATGCAGAAGTGACCGGCCCATCATTACCCAGCTCAATTGCTTATTCTAAAAAGATTTAAATTCCATTACTGCTTCCTTGAGTCCCTGGGAACATCACTGTTTTAAGACCTGAAAATCAGAATTAATGGTCTGCGGAGCCCCGTGGCTACCTTTTAAAACTGCGTGGGGTGCTTGTTATCCAGCTCTGTGATTTACTTGACTGCCTGCCACTATTTGAGTGGAAGTATTTCATCATCTGAGTAGATGGATGTGACTTTTGCTCTAATACTGACTAGAAGAGAAGAAAAATATTCAATAATATTCCATCGCTGGCAGTTTTACCAGCTCCGTATCCTCCCACCCACCGCCATCTGTCTAGGACTCCAACTCTCTTGTCCTCCCCATCTGGAAAGTGGGATTCTTCCTCCGCAGGGCATTGCCAGAATGAAAGTTTGGAGAGGATTCAGGGGCCACCTTGGATAGAAAGCGTAGCTGAAATGGCACCTACTTTTCTTAGACGCAGCAGAAGCCTCCAACAGTCTTTTGTGTTTCGTTCCTCCAGTTTCCTGGCAGATCTGATGGACAACTCGGAGCTAATTCGAAATGTGACTCTGTGTGGGCACCTTCACCACGGCAAGGTAGTGTGAATATCCAGCGTGTATCGGGTAGTAGTAATGATCGGCTTGTTGCTTACTTTGACCGTTGCTCTTGACCCCTCGATCCCCGCAGCCGCAGTCTCTTTCTGCTCCTCTTGCTATAATACAGTTTTTTTGTAGGTTTTCTTTCAGCCACATGGCGATAATAACATGCCTGACTTTGTGCTGCTACCGGAGGGATGGGATTGTGCTTGTGTTTATCTGTCTGAACATCGTCACCTCCTTTCTCTTGTGATCTGATGTTTTTCAGACGTGTTTTGTTGACTGCCTGATAGAACAGACGCACCCAGAAATCCGGAAGCGCTACGACCAGGATGTAAGTGAGCTTTTGGTGTATTCCTGCTCTGGGGAACGTGGCTCGACTGTTTCACTCAGAGGGAGCATGACCGTGTGTGGGGAAAATGTGGTTTAGTGATTAGAATGTAGGATTGGAAAGCCAGACCTCAGTCCTAATTCTGTCTCTGCCACTTAGTTGCCACCTTAACCCACGTGTAAAGGGTTATTGTGTCCTGCTTCAAACTGAATATTTGGTACCAAAATGTGATATTCTGACTTTTGTTTTGTCTTTGCAGCTTTGCTACACTGATATATTGTTCACAGAGCAAGAGGTAAGTGAGTCTTGGAGAATAGTCAGTGGTTTTTATCCAGTTGTCTCGTGCTTCGCTCACAGTTACTTACTGTAGGCATCCATTTTAACATCTTTTTATGCCTTCCACGTTTTGATTGTTTTCTTGATCAATAAAATGATGTGCTGCTCTTGTTTGCCTCGGTAAGATCACTGGTCCAGCTTTCTTCCATTTCTTGCAACCCTCATCCACATGTAAGATTTTGTTTATCTGAGATGATAACGCGTGTGACGCTGAAAATCTGTAGCAAGAGTTATCCCAGCATATGGGATAGAGGAAAAGGTGAAAGGGGTCCGCAGCAATGATGGATGGGGAGAAGACTATGATTTCAAAATAAACTTACTTCTCCTTGGTTTCCTTTGATGGGAGCTCTTCGCTGGGTGCTCCGACGCTGTGTGGTTGGGTGCGAATGGGAATATTATTTTGTTACTTGCAAAATACTGCAATGACTAGAACAATCCTGTGAAGCGTTTCTTTCTCTGCCTCTTAATGCTCTGCTTTATGCTCTGGGTGACCAAATCTTACGCTTTGAAGTAAAACTTGATAAGAACAGAAAGGCAAAAGTACAGAAGAACGTGCATCTTCTGTCTCTGATGTTGCATGTTGTACTTCCTCAGCTGAAATGTGGCACGGATTGTGGTAGCTCACCAGTCTGAGCCAGTATGGATGGAGGAGCTGGGCTGGATGCTGCAGCAGTCTGAGATTGTTTCTCCCTCCCTGGGATTAACAGGATGTTCTGGATGATGTTTACTTCTTTCCATCTTTTGATTTTTTTTTTCTCTGGTCATCTTTTACATCTTTACTTGGTGATGTATGTTTTGGGTTTTTTTCTTTGGACTGATAATCCTGGTTTCCTGTCTTCCAGAGGGGAGTAGGGATCAAGAGCACACCAGTGACGATTGTTCTGCCGGACACCAAAGGAAAATCTTTTCTTTTCAACATCATCGACACTCCAGGTGATTGTGTAATCCCCAGAATCCTGTTTCCGGATGCACTTAGCTGAAACAGCTTGATGTATGGACCATGTGAATGAAGGTTCCTTTCATTAATAAACCTTTTCGGTCCTGTGGATAGTGCTATTGACAGGAACAGAGTGGTGAAAACATGTACAGTGGTGGTTAAGAGGGCCTTCAATAAGCTTTTCTGTTGGATTGTGTAGCATTGGCTCTCCAAAAAACAAAGAATCTATACCCTGAAACCTCACTGATGCATCTGGAAATGTCACTTAGGTGCAGTGAAACCCCAGGAATTTTTCTTTCACAGATGGAAACTCATGTTTTGGGTTTTTTGTAGATGATTCCAGCCTAGTCCTGAGCCTTTTGCTAAGTTTTTTTCTTCTGAGATGACTTCCAGCAGTAACGACTGTGCTGCTGGGCTTTTACTCAGGGTTGTGTTTCTGATTAGCAGGCCTAATTGGGGGCTGATGGGGCTGAAAGCGTGTCTCACGCAAGTATGTGAGAAGCACGTGTAGAATTGGATTTTCCAGGGATCGTGCACAGCGGGGCGCGTGCTTTTCCCAAATGATGTTGTCCTGCAGTGAAGACTCTCAGCAAGTTTCCTGGAGCCTCTGACAAGCTCCTGCAGGGGGAATATAATCACGGATCAACTTGTTGTAAGAAACCAAGGCCAAACTTTAGGAAAGAGTGTCTTGGGACACATCTGTTGAGTTACTGCTCGAGATGAGAGAGGTTAGAGCGCAGGAGGAGGCTGGAGGGAGAGGCATCTGTTGTTCTTTGGTGAGAAGTAATCTTCCTCCTTATCCTGAAGTACTTGCACAGAGCTGTGAGAAAAACAGTAACAAATGCGAGGGAAAGTGCCTGTTAAATGAGTTGTTGTGTTTATTCTCAAAAAATAGCATTAAAGCTGAAGCACATCCCTATACGGAGCTCTAGCAGCCGCTCCCAGGTCCCTGTCTGAGGAGGAAGCTGTCTGTGTTCTGCCTCGCTGGATACCAGTGACCAGAGCAAGCTGAGAGCAGAAAGGATGGCTCTCCACCCTCTGCACTGCTGGCGTCAGGGCTTACTCCAGTTCTTACCATCATTTTGTGTTTCTGAAGGGCACGTCAATTTTTCTGATGAGGTGACAGCTGGCCTTCGTATTTCGGATGGCGTTGTGCTTTTCATTGATGCTGCTGAGGGGGTGAGTGCCTGGGTCTCCGAGGGGTTAACTTTTCCTCTGGGGTCTTTGATCCTGCCTCAGCATGAAGGCCTGGGATGGGTTCAGCTTTCCAGGGTGAAGGGTTTTTGGAGGACAGTTTGGGGAGTGAGAGTGTTTGCCAGCCAAAACAGGGAGCCAAGCCTCTGCCTTCTGTGTCCAGGGCTAACGTGATACGTGTGACCTGTAGGCTGATTATCTAACTTGTTCGCCTCTCCATCCCCGTGATACCTAAAACTGAGCAGGATATTTATATCGGAGATGTCCAAGGGGTAGGATTGAAGGAATTCGGTTGTGTTAGCACCTGCTTCTGAATTTCAGGAAGATTAGCTAATCGCTGGCGGCTGAGTTTAGACCTTCCTTCAGGCGTGCAGCCCCACGTGTAAGGGTCGCTGCTTTGTCTGTCACGCCCTAGATAGCATTTTGTGGAGGGCTTTTTTTTTTGCTAGGGGTGTTTGTGCTCGTTATTCCCTGCAGGTGATGCTGAACACAGAGAGGCTGATCAAGCACGCGGTGCAGGAAAGGCTGGCGGTGACCGTGTGCATCAACAAAATAGACCGGCTCATCCTGGAGCTGAAATTACCCCCTACAGATGCTTATTACAAACTCAGACATATCGTAGACGAAGTTAATGGTCTGATCAGGTATGGCTGTTTGGGATGATGTGTCATTAGTGTCATTAGTGCTTGCTGGGCCTGTTCCGTTGCGAGTGCTTTGCTCTGCGAGCCCTGTGTGTGCCCAAAAACTCATGAGTTTGTCTCTTGATATGTCGAATCACAGAAAATGGGGCAGGAAGAACCATTAGAAATTCATCTCAGCCAGTTTATTGAATTATACAGGATGGGCCAATCCTGCCTGAATTCTGACAAGCTTCATGGCGTCGGCTCTTTTTCCCCCAGTTAAAACGTAAGGAAGGTGAACGTATGACCGGAGTGGGGAACTTCTGTGCTGACAGATGTTTTAAATACACTGAGATTGTCCAGGCTGTATCCTCGATTGTGGGCTGAGGTGTTTCAGAGCTCCTAAACATGTTAAAAAAAATAATATGAACTCGCTATCCCAACCTCTAAACAGAGACTATGGTGTTGCTGTGGTTAGATCTCCTTGTGAGACCTTGCTCAGAGAGGGGAGGGTCATCTTCTCTAGCGTTCACAGCAGCAATGCACCATTTCTCTGGGTTCTTCTGCATCCAGGTGGTTTTCTTAACAGCATTCTCCCCTTCAAGTTTGGGTGAATTTGCGCACGAGCTCACTTGTGTGTCTCTGTTTGGTGGCTACTGGCATCAAGCAGCTCGGAGCTGGGTAATTTATCCTGTCGAGCACGGTTGGGAACTCAGGAAAACTGCTTCAGTTCAATTCTATCCCTCTGTTATTTGCCTTGTATTGTCTTTTCCCTTACTTGCTCGACCAACTTTGTTGCCTTTTTCTCAGGGGAGAAAAAAACTCTACCTGACAAAAAGTACAAAGCGCTTGTGCTGGTAACTTTTTATTTCTAGGCTTTAAATATTTCTTTGCGCACTAATGCTTTGAGGTTTGTAGTCATAAAATGATACCGACCCTGAAATGCCGACGGTAAGCGTGCTGCAGCCCATTTTTAAGGTGCTGTTTGGCAATGTGGAATCCTTGCCTATCACATACTGCTGTTTGGTGTGGGAAGTGGATTTAAGTGTCTTCCTTGGTTCATAATATTGATTTTTTTTTTTTCTTCTTGTCTCTAAAAACTGTCTCCTCTCAGCATGTATTCCACCGATGAGAACCTCGTTCTGTCTCCCCTTCTGGGGAACGTGTGTTTCTCCAGTTCACAGTACAGCATCTGCTTCACGCTGGGATCTTTTGCAAAGATTTATGCAGACACATATGGTGAGGATTATCCAGAAACCTTGTATGCTTTAACATCTCATTTCCTAACCTTTTTTGTTGAGGCTTTCTAAGCCATTCAGCTTTGACTTTTCACTGCACATATACGGCCAGTGTATGCGGTCTTGAATTTGTAGGAGTTGAGGGGTACTGCAGATCTGAGCCCTGGGTGGTAGAAAGCAAAAATGCAGTTCTAACTTGTTTTTAGCTAGATAGATTCTCTGGATAAATGAAGTCAGAAGCCAATATTTTATACATACCCTTAAGGAGGAAAAGAAAAAGTCCCAGTGTGACAGTTGAAGGCAAGTGTATGTGTTGTGCTTTGCCTGCTTATGAGAACAGCTCGGAAGCGAAGCAGTTAAGTTCTGCCTGCCTTTTCACAAAAGTCTCCAGAGTCTGAGACTCAGCTGCAGCCGGGTGCAAGCTTGGCCCACAAGGTTTTGCACTCTTGCCCTCTTTCTTTTTTAAGAAACTGTCTTTTTCTGGCTTTGATTTAATTTTTTGTTCCCCAGGTGCCCGCCTAAGGCAATCTGCCACTTGTAAAAGTGGGCCTTTTGCTTCCATTAGCCAGCTGTACAGCCAAGACTTTTGAAGTCGCGCACTGGGGAATTCGGGGTGGTCTGTAGGAGCCGTGAGCAGGGGAGGAAGGATGTTGTAACGCGGCTGGCCTCGCTCTTGCAAAGAAGTTAGCCTAAGGGAGGATGAAGTTGTAGAGGTCGGGCACTGATGTGTCAAGACTATCGCGTGTCCTCGTGAGTTTGGAGAAATATATGAGCTCCCTGGGCGTCACGGCGTTAACTCAGTCCCTGTTAGGATGATATCCCTTCTTTGGGGGACTGATAAAGATGCAGGCACGGTCAGTAGGAGATGTCATCCGTGTGGGGCAGACGCAAGTGGAACAGGTACTTGAAGCCAGTAATATTTGATGGTGGCCACTGGGGATTTTATGTGCAGCCACCACACTTCAGCTAACGTGAGTTATAGCAGTTTAACTGTCAAAACCGCAGCCGCCATGAAATTTCTTACGCTTGCACATCTGCCCACAGCAAAAGCTTGTTTGGAAACTGCTGTAAATTATCACCGCTGTCTTATTATTTGTAAATCTACCGTGACAGCCGAGCGCTGCACTATTCCTTCAGCGCTTGGATATTTGGCTATGCGCTTAGTGCATCAGCTGAAAAAGAGAAGAGAACCTGGAGATGTTCAGCAAGGCAGAAAATGCTTGCGATAAGCCTGGGGGGCAGATGGGGCGTAAGCCATCCCAGCACCTTGGCACTACGGCGTCAGGTTGCAGCGTTAACGTTTGGAAAATGAAGCAGATGTAACTGGGTTCCTGCGGCGTGGCGTCTGGCAGGCTAGCTCTTCTCGGCTCTAACCTTGTGTGTAATTGAGAGAGTTGAAATGTTCCTGAGAAGTAAGTGCGTGAAGCCACGGTGTACCTGGGCTGCTGCTGTCCTCCTTGGCGGGCTCTTTCCTGCCCACCTCTCTGCCTGGTTTCCCCAGGTCAGGGTGTAACCATTTATTCAGAATTGGGACCAAGGGTTCACTTAAATGGAATCCTCTGTGTTGTTTTAAAAGCCAAAACCCCACAGATTTCCAAGATGAGAGAAATACGGTGTCATCTGCGAGACTTTTGCCATTTTCTTTTTTTCCTTTAGGAGACATCAATTACCAGGAGTTTGCAAAGCGGCTTTGGGGCGACATCTACTTCAACCCAAAGACGTAAGAAGCCTGTTTAAGTAACTGTTAGCTTATTGCTGGGTTGTTCCCTCCTCTCCCTGTAAAACACAGACTAGTTGACCACTCAAGGTCCCTTCCAACCTGAGTTGTCCTGTGGTGGAGTAGTATCTGGGAAGGGTTGAGCCAGGCCTCCTGCTTGGTGTGAATCCATGTGGTCGTCTTGAATCCCATAAGCAGGAGCAGAGGCTTGTGTCCCTGACAGCTTCCCGGGAGGATTGGGAGGGAGAAGAAGATAACCTGGGAAGAGCAGAGGCTGTGTTTGCAGTAGGGGTGCTCGCAGGCTGCGGAGTGCTTGCTCCTCAGGTCTCCCCTTCGGTCTCCCAACAGCCGCAAGTTCACTAAAAAGGCCCCCACGAGCAGTTCCCAGCGCAGTTTCGTGGAGTTCATTCTGGAGCCCCTCTACAAGATCCTGGCGCAGGTATGGGGTGGTTCTGCGGGAAGGCCGCGGTTCCGGATAGGAGCAGCCCAAGGGCTGAACGCTACGTGGTGGTGTGTCTGGTGCCTGTGGGACTCGCTGTCCCGTTCTGCAGTGTGATCTTCACAGATTGGCTTTTGGGGTGCAGAGCAACAGTGAGCAACCCCTTAACAGTTGCTCCTTGCAAATGCAGCCCTATGTTTGCACAGTGAAAAGTGCCAGGTTTGCTCTTTCTAGTGTGCTCTGATACCAGCCAAGTGATGATTTAAACCAGCCAGCCAGTTCTGGTGTGACCTCTAACGCAGAGCGGGGCAAGAGCCCCGGGGGTGGTGGCTGGTGTGTGAAGCTGCACCTGGGAGTTACTGGCTTGGACCCCTGCACCAAAGCTGAGGGTGGTGCTGGTTGTCTTGCAGGTGGTGGGGGACGTGGACACGACCCTGCCTCGGACTCTGGATGAACTTGGCATTCACCTGACCAAAGAGGAATTGAAATTGAACATTCGGCCCCTCCTGCGGCTTGTCTGCAAGAAGTTCTTTGGGGAATTCACAGGTAAGTGCTGGTTGTCTTTCCCCCTACGATCTTCCCGCTAGCCTGGTCTCACATCAGCAGAGTTAAAGGCTGCATTACAGCCACGGAGGGCTTGCTTGCGCGAATCCCTTCTCAGCTTTCCAAATACAAAGTATTAAACTATTTGCCCAAAGGAGAGCTTGAGACACCGCTCCCATCTTCCCTGTTGCTGTGGGTGCACTGCAGTTAGAAAGGCTTTGTCTTGTGGTTTTTTGGAGTCCGTTTCTTTCCTCTACGCTGCTTAATCCTGCTCTCACGAAGTATTACTTTTCCAGGCTTCGTGGACATGTGTGTGCAGCATATCCCCTCCCCGAAGGTGGGAGCCAAGACGAAGATCGAGCATACCTACACTGGCGGCGTTGACTCTGATCTAGGGGAGGCCATGAGTGAATGCGACCCTGACGTAAGGAAGCTCTTCGGCTTTGCTTTAAGTGTCCGGAAGCGCGGCAAATGTCCCCTTCTTTCACTGCCTTGACAGCATAGCTGCCTCCTAGACAGCCATCTGCGCAGATTTGACTTACAGCATTTTGAAACCTCTCACCCGATACTGAAACAAATCTCTTCGCTCTGAGAAACTTCAGTTGCCTGCCAGGGCAGCCCTTGAGAGAGAGAATTGTTTGACAGTGTTCAGAGGCGAACAGGATTAGGTCAGGACTTCAGAGCACGTGGGAACTGCAGGGTGATTTTGTGTCCTTTTGCTGCCTTTATGTCCCTTTTCTGTGAAGTTTGATTCTCTCTCTCCAAACTCCGAAAAAACTGATCTGAACTACAGTGATAAAAATAATCCTACATTAGTCAGCACCTTTCCTATCAAAGCCTTGCAAAAACCTTCCTCCTCAAACAGCTTGTACTGAGCTGTCATTCAGAGTTGTCTAGAGCCACCAACGCCAGCCAGCAGCTAGAGAGGAATTTGCCTGTGACTTTGCTCTAATGTCTGGAGAGAAAATGAGTCGCTTGTTTTAATGAGTTGGGGTTACCCACGTAAAACTATACAGTGGTGACTGTCACCAGATGGCCAGCTGTAGAGTGACCCTATGGGACCCAGAGCTGTGGTTTGGGAAGGCTCGGGTGCTCTGCCTTGAGCTGGTTTGCAGGCCAGCAGATGACATTTCTTCTCATGGCCTTGTCCCAACCGTTTACCCCTCTACAAGAGGAGGAAGGAGAGCTCCAGAAAAGTCCACCAAAATCATTCCAGGGATCTCCGTACAGGGCAAGGAGATGTAAGGCTTCCAGTGGAAGGAAATGGAGTTGGCAAGTCAAAAAAATATTTCTGAATTCCAGCCCGTTAATCCCTTTGTATCCATGAGGTCTATGAGGTCTGTGTCTCTTGACTGTATTTTGAAAGATGTTTATTTCTCTCTCTCTCTCTCTCTCCTGGAAAGGGTCCGCTGATGTGTCACACAACGAAAATGTACAGCACAGACGACGGCGTTCAGTTCCACGCCTTTGGCAGAGTGCTCAGCGGCACCATCCACGCTGGGCAGCCTGTGAAGGTCCTTGGAGAAAACTATACACTGGAAGATGAGGAGGATTCCCAGATCTGCACTGTGGGGCGCCTCTGGATCTCGGTTGCAAGGTACGGAAAGCCCCGGCTACATGTTCATTTGGGAGAGGAGTTACCTGGAGCTGTTGGTGCCCGGGGCAGGGAGGAGGCCAGCACTGCAGGGGGCCTGGGGCTGGCAGCAACGAGCGCTGCAGTGACGGTCCCCTGCTTTTTAGGTATCACATTGAAGTTAACCGGGTTCCTGCTGGCAACTGGGTGCTGATAGAAGGAGTGGATCAGCCCATAGTGAAGACTGCGACTGTCACGGAGCCTCGGGGCAATGAGGAGGTACTGTGTGTAGCTGGCGGCACTCAAAAGCTGCGCTGGTGTGGTTAAAGAAACCTTGTCTGTTGAGGAGTCAGGGTGCAAGAGCCCCTAAGGGAGAGAGAACAGCATCAAATCCTGTGTCTAACTCCGGCGGCCGCCTAACGATGCAGAGATTCAGCTCTTTGGTCCTTATCTGCTTGCAGGCTCAGATCTTCCGCCCTTTGAAGTTCAACACCACATCTGTCATCAAAATAGCTGTCGAGCCAGTCAACCCCTCAGAGCTCCCCAAAATGTTAGATGGTCTCCGCAAAGTCAACAAAAGTTACCCCTCGCTTACCACTAAGGTATTTCTGGTGTATGACTGTTTTCAGCTAGTGCTGTGGGCTACCTTGTAGACTGATCTTAAAAGTCAATATTTTTTTACTGCGGGTTGTTTTCTTGTGGGGTTTTTTTTCATGCTCTTGCAGTTGATCTCGTAAATCACAGGGCAATAATGGAAAACTGTACATCTAGCAGAAAAACGCACACCTTGCTGTGCCAGGGAAGCAGCTTTCTGTAGAGCACATCAGCACTTTCTGCTGGAAAAGCCTGTGGGAGCTTTCCTTGGGGTGCTCTGAGCCTGACCAATTTATTTAAAGCTGGTACTTCCTCAGGCTCGTGTAGGAGCCTGGAAAGTAAGGGCCTGTGAGCAGTAATGGTGACAGTTAAACCCCTCTTGTGCCGTTCAGGTGGAAGAATCTGGGGAACACGTGATCCTGGGGACAGGGGAGCTCTACCTGGATTGCGTGATGCACGACCTACGGAAGATGTACTCAGAGATCGATATCAAGGTGAGGAAATGAAATGAGAGAGGCATTTGCCTACCTGGGGAGGGGCCTTTGTCCCTGTCTCAGAAGAATGGGAAAATAAACCTACCTGAATCCAGTGTGGATTTTGTCAGATCCTTTTAAAAGGAAAAAAAAAAAAAAAAAAAAGGCTGTTAGGATGCAAAACTAACTCTTAAAGCTTGGCTGTGTCACACCATTGTGATTGAGAGCCTGAAAACCAGCTTGGAGAGGGGGGTGTGACCACGTTCCGGCTTTTTCCTGTACTTCAGCCGTTGCCTGACTAGCAGCAAATAAATAAATTGCGCAGAATTTTTCATATCTGGAATTGGGTTTAAATGGTCATGTCGTGTTTGAATGAAGGAATTAGTAAAGCTGCCTGTGCAGCGCTCAGTGGTTTGGACGTGATGCTGATTAAAACACTGGCAGATGAATCAGAAGGTTTTTTTGTTGTGTTCAAAGATTTCAAACTTTTAAAGAAAAACCAAAAAAAGTACTTGAAAACCGTACAAACCTGTTGTCGTTATTGCAGGTCGCCGATCCAGTTGTGACCTTCTGCGAGACAGTGGTGGAGACGTCCTCCCTCAAGTGCTTTGCCGAGACACCCAACAAGAAGTAAGAGCCCGTGGGCGAGCTGGGCACTGGGGACGGGCAGGTGGAGGGGGTTCACTGGAGACTGGACTTCATCCCCTCCAAGGGCTCTGTTCTCCGTGGCTGTTGGCCAGACAAGTGGCGCGTGCCTGCGTGGCAGCCGGCCGTTGCAGCAGCTCTGCTGAACTCCTCGGTAACACGCTGAAGTCCCAGCGATATTTCTGTGCTTTTTAGGAATTCTCAGAATGGAGGGAATAAAGACAGATCCGCATCTTCCTTTCTTTTAGCTGAATTTTGCACCTCCGCAGAAGTTATGTGGTGTTTCCAAGCCTAGGAGATACATTGGGATCCTGGAGCAGGTGCCAGAGAGCCCAGTGCTGCCTTCAGTAATTCCCCAAACTTTTCATGAGCAAAAGCTTTGTCTTCTCTTACCCGTTCTTAATCTTGAAATGGATTTTTTTCCTTTCTGATAATGTACAGGCCTTACAGCCTGGTCTCGTCTTCCTCCCCTCGCAATGCGCTATGAGATGCACGTGTTAGAAAGAGGACGGCCTCTGAATAAGGTTTCCATAGGCTGAATAACCAGGACAAAATGTAGGAGCACGGGACATTTTAATGCCTGAATTTTCAGGGAAATCACGATCTGTTGTATGCTGAAGATAGCTTCCCTGTGTTCCCTTGTGGTTTCTGGTTCTTCTTACCCTCTTTTATTCTGGTATACTCTCTCCACGGTTGGCAGCCTTATTTTTGGGAACAGGAAGGTTCCAGTCTTGGGTCAGTTTTTGAGCTGTTGGGCATGTGGCGTGACCTGCTCTGGGGGCAGGTTACTCGTGTTGCTGAGGTTCTCCAAGGCAACAACATCTGTGTCGGACACAGCGAGCGCCAGCTCTGATAGAGGCCTATTGCCTGACCCACGGACTCCCTTCTGCAGCCCGGATGGATCCCAGACATCTGGGAGGAGGGACGGAGCCGTGCTGTCCCTTAGCAATCTGCTTCTGGAGACGAGCAGACTTTGGAGAGCAGTTGTTAGGCGCACGGGCTGTCTTTACAAGCAAGACAGTAACAGCGAAGGACACAAATGGCTTTATCTCCCTACTTGTGTTTGAGGCACTGCACAGTCCCTGAGGTCCTGCCAATTACTCCCATTTCCATCATTCCGCAGACTAATTGCAACTGTCTCTCTTCTCAGGAACAAGATCACGATGATTGCAGAGCCTCTGGAGAAGGGACTCGCAGAGGACATTGAAAATGAAGTGGTCCAGATAACGTGGAACAGGTATGACTGAGCTGGGGAGAGCAGGAATTCGTCTAGAATCAAATAATTGGGGGGAAAAAGGGAATACTGGGATCTGCAAGGTGCACAGTGTCAGCCAACAGCCTCTAGGCAGGGGTCCTGGGTCCGATATTGCTGCCAGGTAGCCTGTGAGTGTCACTTCCCAGCAAATGAGTTGCTCCATGTAAAAAGCTGAAGCAGTTTTATGCCTGAAGGGAACAGGGTCATAAATACGTTGTGAGTGCGGGTCAGATACTTGTTTCCTAAAGTTTCTTCTCTTCTATCAGAAAGAAGCTGGGTGAATTCTTCCAGACCAAATATGACTGGGATTTGCTGGCTGCCCGTTCCATCTGGGCCTTTGGGCCAGATGCCACTGGCCCAAACATCCTAGTAGACGATACGCTGCCCTCGGAGGTGAGAAACACCGGCAGGGGGGTTATGTTTCTGTGGGGCATTTGTCCTGTAATGCCAAGGGGTGGCCGCTCCTTCCGGAACCTGCCGCAAGGAGCTGTTGGAGTGCTCGTTGGTTTGCCGGATTTCAGACCTGCTATACTTCCTCCACCATGCTCCTGCACTGGCTCGCAAATAGTCTGTTATTTTTCAAGCACTGCTATTTGGGCCAGCGTCCTCAAAATGGGCAACTAAATGTCCTGCCTTTCAGGATTACCAAAATGTGGACTCTTTTAATTTATAGCTCTAGGTGCAAAACTCTGAAGATAATGCTCCTGAGCCGTGAGGGAGGGACGGACGCCAGGGGTATAGGGGGACATTGCCGCTCTTCTAGGAACTGACTTTTAAATGCTGGGGTCTGTCTGTTACTGCCTCGTGATGCAGATTTGATCTCTGAAGCAGTCTGTCTGTCTGTCTGTAGGTGGACAAGTCGCTGCTGGGCTCTGTGAAGGACAGCATTGTGCAGGGATTTCAGTGGGGAACCAGGGAAGGGCCTCTCTGCGATGAACGTAAGTAGGACCTGTGGCGAAGTGGAGCTTAATAAGATTGATTAAATTCTTCCGTCTCTAAGCATTCGAGTGATGTTGCTGGTGTGCAGTCCCCCATTGGCCAGTTCCCTTCTCAGGCCACAGCTGGGGACAGCTCTGGGGGGGTGGGTGACAAAGGAGATAACAGAACCTCGGCTGCAGATGCCACCCAGGCACTGGCACTTGCCACCTGCCTACAAACTAGGGCCTGTTAGCTGGCAAGCAGGCTCCCGCAGACTTTGGCTCTGCTCCTCGTGTAGTTCAGGTGCAGATCCCAGAGCATCCTGCAGGATAAGCTTCTGAACTGTCAGTGTTTAGCGTGCAGGATTAGGACACGCTCATGCTTTCCCTGCTGGAATCAGATTTAGAACTTCTGGTGGCTCTAGGTCTTTGTCTGGATGTCTTTGCTACGTGCGCAGGGTCTCTGGGGAGGCACAGTTGGTGTTAATATGGCAGAGAACAGCCCCCTCCAGTCACTTGCTGTCATTTCTGCCCTTCCTCAGTGATCCGCAACGTGAAGTTTAAGATCCTGGACGCAGTGATTGCTCAGGAGCCCCTGCACCGGGGTGGAGGACAGATTATCCCGACGGCCCGGAGAGTGGTCTATTCCGCTTTCCTGATGGTGAGGACTGCGCTGTGTGTGACAAAGGCTGAACCTTGTGCTGCGCTGGCTCCTGCGGGCTCTGAGGAGCGCGGGTTGCACGTGTGCTGCACTCTCTGCCCCAAGGATGTCAATTTAAACGGACTCATTCATCCGTTGATGTTTCCAACGCCCTTTTGGGGTTTTGCAAGCAATCACGTTCCAGTCTGGCTGGAAGCTCGTGTGCATCTGCTCTGTCTCCCCTTTTTCCTACTGTTTGGCTTACTGGGAAGAGTGGGCGTGGGGGAGAGGGGAGCGTATGACTCACGGCCAGGAGGAGAAAAGCTCCTTTCTCTGTTTGACCTTGGCTTGGGCAGCCATGGGGCATCAGGAGCCCTTTCATCCCCAGTCAGGCACTGCATTACACCAGAGTCTCTGACTCCTACTTGAACTGAACTGCGTTGGCACTGCTGGAGGTTGAGTGGCTCGTGTCCCTTTCTTCTCACAGGCCACCCCTCGCTTGATGGAACCCTACTACTTCGTGGAGGTGCAGGCTCCTGCTGACTGCGTGTCTGCGGTGTACACGGTCCTGGCCAGGCGGAGGTGAGCTGCTCTGACCCGCTGCTCTGTCACCTTAGTGTTGCAGAGCAGCAACTGCTCGCTCGGGATCTGGGTCGCTGGAGATGGCCACAGCCCTAGCACTGCTTGTAAAGCCAGGGGAGAGGGTGAAACCTGCATGAAGGGACAGCTGAAAGTGGAAAGAGACAGTAAATGTGATATTAGGAAGTGCTCCAAGGCAGTTTGTAGGTCTACCTGAAGTTATCTTCAAGTTGATCTGGAAAAGAGGTGATAATTCCTCCTCTGCCCCTTAGTATTTACCCACATGGGAAGTAAAAAACCACAGGGGTAACGCACCAAACTGCCACCAGTTTTCTCTGTGGCAAGGAAAGAGAGGTAGGAAAATTTTGTCTCCTCCTCTCCACTGCAGCTTGTGTATTTATTTGCCCTGGCGCTGCTTCCCCTCTTGTTTAGGGCAAATACAGGGAGGCAGCGTACCGTGGCTCTTGGCATCCCTGTTCAACTCCCGCCTTGCTCGAAAGTGAAAGCAGCCCCCCTGCCAGTGGAGGGTGCTCAGAAGGTGATGAGCAGGAGCCAACACCACTGAACACTTTCTACCTGCCCTGGAAATACCTCAGAATTTCCAGCTTTGCTCAGAAAATGATGTGTTAGTGATTCTCTCTTCACTTGGATACCTGGTTCCTGCCCAAGTTGCTTCTAATATTTTCCCCATAGTCTGGTATCTTGGGATGGACATTTTTTAGGAGGTTATTTTTCAAGCTTAGCAAAAACCGGTATGTCAATGAATACAAAAGAATTCATTTGTGTGGAAACATTGCTTCCTTGACTGACCCCAGTCCCTGTGCTGTGCGGGGAGGGGATGTCCAGGATCACACGCAGCCTTTGGTTTGTGCCGGGTTGCTCCCGAGTGTCAGAGAGGAGAATATGTAAAGGGACGTGAGACTCCACTGGGAGTACTGGGCTCGGCTCCGGGGCCCCCAGAGCATAAGAAGGACATGGACCTGCTCGAGCAGGGCCAGAGGAGGCCCCAAAGATGATCGGGGGGCTGGAGCACCTCTCCTATAAGGACAGGCTGGGGGAGCTGGGGGGGTTCAGCCTGGAGAAGAGAAGGCTTCAGGGAGACCTTAGAGCCCCTGCCAGTCCCTAAAGAGGCTCCAGGAAAGCTGGGGAGGGACTCGGGATCAGGGAGTGAAGCCGTAGGATGAGGGGGACAGTTTTAAACTGAAAGAGGGGAGATTTAATGAGATGTGAGGAAGAAATTCTTGACACTGAGGGTGGTGAACCCCTGGCTGGGGTTGCCCAGAGAAGCTGTGTCTGCCCCATCCCTGGAGGTTCAAGGCCAGGCTGGACAGGGCTTGGAGCCACCTCGTCTAGAGGGAGGAGTACCTGCCCAGGGCAGGGGGGGGGAACGAGATGGTTTTTAAGGTCTCTTCCAACCCAAACTGTCCTATGATTCTGTGACACATAGGAAGACTAATCTTTTGATGTGTTGGCAGAGGCCACGTGACACAAGATGCTCCGATCCCGGGCTCCCCTCTCTACACCATCAAAGCTTTCATCCCAGCCATCGACTCCTTTGGGTTTGAGACAGACTTGAGGACCCACACGCAGGGCCAAGCCTTCTCACTCTCTGTCTTCCACCACTGGCAGGTGAGTCCGTGCCCTGGCGAGATGGGGAAGAGGGACGTGGTGGGATCAGGCACAGGGTAGGTCCTCTCAGTAGAGCTCCGTGCCCCGGCTTATGCAAAGCAGCACAGCTTCTCTGGAGGACACCCTCAAAGGATCTCGAGTTGAGGAGGCTGTTTATGCTCACTGTTAAGTGTCTGCCAGAAGCCAAGGGCTTTATTCCAAGCCACATTACCCTTTGCCCTCGTGAGGGAACGCTGGATGCTGCTGCTTGCTGAGCATAAGGGTCCTCCCATGCCTGGAGAAGAGGACATCTGGGAGAAGGGAAGCTCTTTGGGTGCACTCAGTGCTCTGCAGCTTGGGGAGCAGAAGTCTTGGAGTAGGGCTCAGACTCACTGGTCTGCCGTAAGACACGGGTTGCCACATTTCAGCTTTGCCTCTCAGAGAAGGCTTTTTAAACCTATGGAAAACAGGGTTTGGGGCAAAATACTGTCCTCTGGCCACTTCTATGTCTGGGGCAAATCAGGTCTTGTGGGAGCTACCACTGTGAGGCGCGTAGCTATCTGTGATACAGGCAGGTGGGAGCAGCAGCAGCAGCCTGAGCCCCAGGAGCCGGCATGAAGGTCAAGATGTAAAAGCCTGAGGCCTTGCTCTGAAAAGAATAAACGTGCCTGATTTCTAGAGAGGGTTGTGCTGACATGGGTTGTTCTGGTTAGCAGGTTTTTAGAGGTCTTACACCAGCACGTGGGGAAGGTGGGACATGTCCTTGGCTTGGGTTAACACCATACAAGTGACTTCTCGCAGGCACGATCACCAGTAGCGGTGTGACAGGAGAACATGGGGCGTTGGGGCTGTCTCACGAGGGGCCCGGGGCTGTCTGCAGGGCCCAGGGCTGTTTTCCATTGCAGTTCAGGCTCTCCAGGAGGTGGAACCAGCCCCCGGCATCGCTTTCACGTCCTGGCCCTGTGTTTCAGATTGTCCCTGGTGACCCCTTGGACAAGAGCATTGTCATCCGACCCCTGGAGCCCCAGCCAGCCCCACATCTGGCCAGAGAGTTCATGATCAAGACCAGGCGCAGGAAGGTACGTCTGGGAGTCGTCCTTGTCTATCTGTACCAGCAGCTGAGCTGTTGCAGTGTTGTCCCTTGGCCATGCGACGTCCCCTTTGTGTTCCCAGAGTGGAGCAACGTCCATTGTGCCTTGGGACTTCCCTCACTCTTGATCCCCTGTGCTGCCTGTTGGCGCCTGGGATGGTCCCGGTGACTGGGATGGTCCCATGAGCGACTCCTCTGGCAGCAACTCCAGACAAAAGTGGGGTCCTGGGGCTGAGTCCTGCTCCTTCCCCAGCCCGTCTGACCCCTTGGTGGCCTGAGTTAGCCCGTTTGTCCTGCAGAAAAAGCAGCAGCTGGTTTCTGCACTGGTTTAGTGAGCTGAACTGGGGGGCTGGAGGGGCTCGGAGCGACCGCAGAGGGAGCGGAGGGAATCGAGCTTCCCTTTGGGAGGACAGTGAGCTGGTAGATACGCTCGGCAGCAGCAGCCACACATTTGCAGCTTCCTGGGAGGCTGTTGGATATCGCTGATGGATATCTTCAAGCTGCTGAGCAATGCCTGATCCCTTGAAAATTCTCCTGCCTCCTCTGGAGCCTGAAGATTTATCTTACTATGGGACAGCGGGGCTTTTTTGTGGGATCTCTGCCACGACAGCTGACGAGTGCTGCTGCAGAATAACCTCTGCTTTTGCGGTTACCCTGCAGGGCTTGAGCGAGGACGTGAGCATCAGCAAGTTCTTCGACGACCCCATGTTGCTGGAACTGGCCAAACAAGACGTCGTTCTCAACTACCCCATGTGAACGTCCTACTGCGGCGTGAGGGCTGACCTGAGTCCTGGCCGGCGTCTGTCTGTCCTTCCCCATCCCCACTTGCCCAACCCTGGCTCCTTGATGCTCGGGCCGTGCGAGGGATCGATCCGCTCCTCGGGTCGCTTTTTCGTGGCTGTAGAAGTCTCCCTTGGGCATTCGTGCGCTGGGCACTCAGGGCTTGCCCCGTATAGGGAGCAGCCCCGAGCGCTGATGGTTTTTCCTGGTCTTCAGCCGTTGTGGCCTCCAAGCGAGGAGATTTTTTTTCCCTTTGGATAGGCTCTCTCCAGGCGCACGGGTTATCCCCGGCTGCAGCGGGGCAGCGTGAATATAACACCAAGATTTCTGAGGACTGAGCGTAAACGTGCATCCAGCATTTTGAGCTTTCTGCTAACCCTCTCCTGGCTGCCGGGGGGGGGCGTTTTGCCCTCGGCGTTGGGCAGCTGAGGAAGTTTGGGATGCTGGGGGCGGGGGGGGGGGCGGGATACTTCTACCAGCGTCCCGGAGCTTCCCTCCCCCGGCGAAGAGGCAAGTGTGGCTTTACCTTTTTTCTACACCTTTTTTTGAACCCTTGTAAACGTTTCATACAAGCTTCCAGGCGGGGCTTAGTCTGTTTGCGCCGGGAGAAGGCAGCGCTGGGAGGGTCTCTGCCTGCGCTGGTGCTTAGAGCACGCGCTGCCCCAATTTCCCCCATTTTCAGCCCACATTGTCCCTGTCCGCAGCGCTGTCCCATCCCCAAGGGCTCCATGTCACCCAGCCGTCCCGGTCCTGCTGACTCACCATCCCGCACAGGGCAATCCTGTCCCACGCTAAGATTTTCTTCTGTTCTCGCTAGGTCTTGGGTTCCTGCTGTCTTTTCAGGGGATCTCACCAGCTGCTTCTGCTCTGAGGGGTTTTTAGTGTCCCAGCTGTCCCTTGTCCCAGCTCCTCGCTCAGCCCTGGGTCCCCTCCCGAGCACGTGCTGTGAAATGAGGGCTGGTTTTGGTCTCCTGGGGGCGTTTTACACCCTCTCTCTGCCCTGGCCCTGCTGTGCTGGTGCCGCTGCTCCCCTGGATCGAGCCTTGCCCGGGATTGCCCCGATGCCACCGGGCTGAATTTGGCCACCGCAGCCTGGTCCAGCCCCAGATTCGCCTCTGGGAACCTGCCCCGGAGCATCGCCGCGCTCGGAGCGGCTTGTGGGAACACGTGGCACACCGGGAGCGGAAGGTAAAGCCAAGGGCACCCTTCCCTAAGCCTTCTCCCAGCTGCCGGTGAAAACTGGGAGGCACTGGGCTGGCGTAAGCAGGGGGGGATAGGAAGCAGCCCTGGGAAAGGGTGTCCAGCAGTCCCGTGGCGAGCTGGGTCTCTGTGGAAACTGGATATTGTGGGAGGGATAATTCAGGGCCGCTGCTTGCCAGCGGGGCTTGGAAACCAGGGAGGGGGAAGGATTTCCTGCTGCTGCCGGCAGACAACAGCATTGCCCGCACGTGCGGCCCCATCCCATCCACCTGGCCGGAGGGCGCGCGGTGCCGGGGGCTCCGGTCCTATCTCTGGGCTCAGCCTTTCCTGCCGGGCAGTGCTGGGAGGTTCCCCACAGCCTCCCGCATCCGCCCCGGCACCACAGCCTCGCCGGCGGCACGTTCCCCCTCTGTCCCGGGGGGAAGCTGGGTTCCAGCCCTGGCTGGCGCAGGCACGAACCAGCCTTACACCCCAGTTGGCCCCCCCACAGCCTCATCGGGGTCGCTTTTCACCTCCCAGTACAGCCCAGCACCAAACTGGCCCCCTGGGGACCAGGCCAGGTAACTCCTGGGGCGGCGCAAGCCCCGCATTGCTCACGCCGGGGCCGCAGCAGGATCAGTGTCCACAGGGCCAGCAGTGCGCTCGGTGCTGCACGTCCCATCCCAGGGATCCAGGGATGCAATCCCAGCTCCGGAGCCAAGCGCTTGGCTGCTCCATCCCATCCCAGTGAGGGGGTTTGTCCCAGGAAGGTGACATCTGTCATCGTCCTGGGGTGGCTCCGATCCCAGCCCTGGGCTCTCCAGCGCCGGAGCACCCACGCACCCACGGGCGTTGGTGCCGGTCACTCCTGCCCTCCAGAGAGCAGAACCACGGGGCTGTCATGTCCGATGGATCCCTACGGATCTGAGCATCGCCCCGGCTTTCACCCCAGGATACGGCCCGGGCAGGCGTGGGAAGGAGCCAGTTCTCACACAGGCTGTTCCCAGCAGCTGGAAAACACTGACCCGCGGCGGGGCCGAGCGGCCGCACGAGCTCTCGCCGAAACCCCAGCCCCACGCACACGGGCTGGGAATTTTCCACGGAAACGGCTCTTCCCTGGGAACGGGGGCTGTGTGCGGCCAGACCCTGACCCTCAGACCCTTCCGAGTGGCTGGAATTTCCGCCCCCCCGCCAGCAAAGTTGCTTTGCAGGGTGGCCGGGGGCATGCGCCTGCCCGGAGCCGTGGAGCAGGGACACTGAGGCACGGGGACGCAGAACGGCTCGCTGGGGTGGCGGGTGCTGGGGGGCGCCATCCTTGGCACGAGTTCATCGGGGCTCAGCACCGGCACCAGCCCATGGGGCCAATGTCCCCTCCGCAGCGGGGTCAGCGGCGGCGGGTGACGCTGGCCGGACCCCTGAGTCATCCCCGATTGTCCCCCACCCCCCTGACTTCACAGGTCCCCAGGGGACGTGCTGTGTTGAGCAGCTGGTTCCCAGTGGAGTGAGTCTCAGCCCTGCTCCCGGTGTCCCTGTCCCCGTCCCTGTCCTGCTCCCAGTGCCCTCATCCTGCTCCCAGTCCTCCCATCATCCATCCTGCTCCTGGTGTTCCCATCCCCATTACACTCCCAGTGTCCCAATTACACTCCCAGTGTCCCCATCATCTATCTGCTCCCAGTGTCCCTGTTCCGATTACGCTCCCAGTGCCCCCATCCCCACCCTGCTCCCAGTGTCCCTGTTCCCAGTATCCCCCTCCTGCTCCCAGTGTCCCCTCCTGTCCTGCTCCCGATGACCCCATCCTGATCTTGCTCCCCATGTCCCTATCCCCTTCCTGCTCCTGGTGTTCCCAATCCTGTCCTGCTCCCAGTGTGGCCGTCCCCATCCTGCTCCCACTGTCCCTATTGTGCTCCCAGTGCCCCCATCATTCATCCTGCTCCCAATGTCCCTACTACTGTCCTCCTCCCAATGCCCACATCCCTGTCCTGCTGTCCCTGTCCCCATCCTCGTTCCCATCCTGCTCCTGGCATCCCCACCCTGCTCCCAGTGGCCCTCTCCCCATCCTGCTCCTGGTGTCCCTGTCCTACTTCCAGTGCCCCCATCCCCACCCTGTTCCCAATGTCCCTGTCCTGCTCCCAGTGTCCCCATCCTCATCCTGCTCCTCATACTCCTGTCCCCATCCTGGTCCTGGTGTCCTCCTCCCTATCCTGCTCCCCGTGTTCCTGTCCTACTTCTAGTGCCCCCATCCCCACCCTACTGCCAGTGTCCCTACCCTGCTCCCAGTGTCCCCATCCCCATCCTGCTCCCTGTGTCCCCACTCCTGTCATGCTCCCAATGCCCATATCCCTGTTGTATTCCCGATGTCCCTGTCCCCATCTTGCTCCTGGTATCCCCATCCTGCTCCTAGTGCCCCTGTCCCCATCCTGCTTCCAGTGCCCCCCTCCCTGTCCTACTTTTGGTGTCCCCACCCCTATCCTGCTCCCAGTGTCCCTGTCCTACTCCCAGTGTCCCCATCCTGCTCCCAGTGCCCTCATACACATCCTGCGCCTGGTGTCCCCATCCTGCTCCTGATGTCTCTGCCCCATTTTGCTCCCAGTGTCCCCATCCTGCTCCCAGTGTCCCCATCCCCACCGTGCTCCTGCTACTCCTTTCCTGTTCTGGAGGTGACCCACCATGTCCCTGTGTCCCCGTCCCCACCCTGCTCCCAGTGTCCCTGTCCCCATCTTGCTCGTGGTGTCCCCATCCTCACCATGCTCCCTCTATCCCTCTCCTGTTCTGGAGGTGACCACCATGTCCCTGTGTCCCTGTCCCCATCCTGCTCCCAGTGTCCCTGCCCTACTCCCAGTGTCCCCATCCCCATCCTGCTCCCGGTGTCCCTATCCTGCTCCCTGTGCCCCCATCCCCAAACTTCTCCCACTGTATGACCCACCACATCCCTGTGTCCCCCTCCCTATCCCACTCCCAGCGTCCCTGTCCCCATCCTGCTCCTGCTGTCCTCATCCTGCTCCTGCTGTCCCTGCCCTACTCCCAGTGTCCCCATCCCCACTGTGCTCCCAGTGTCCGTGTCCCCATCCTGCACCCGCTGTCCCCATCCCCACCATGCTCCCTGTGTCCCTGTCCCCATCCCGCTCCTCGTGTCCTCATCCTACTCCCGGTCTCCCCATCCTGCTCCTGATGTCTCTGCCCCATTCTGCTACCCCTGTCCTGTTCCAGAGGTGACCCACTATGTCCCTGTGTCCCCATCCCCATCCTGCTCCCGCTGTCCCTGTCCTATTCCCAGTGTCCCCATCCCCATCCTGCTCCCGCTGACCCTGTCCTATTCCCAGTGTCCCCATCCCCACCGTGCTCCCAGTGTCCCTGGTCCCATCCTGCTCCTGGTGTCCCCATCCCACTCCCACTGTCCCTGCCCTACTCCCAGTGTCCCTATCCCCATCCTGCTCCCGGTGTTCCTATCCTATTCCCAGTGTCCCTGACCCCATCCCACTCCCGGTGTTCTCATCCCCACCGTGCTCCCAGTGTCCCTGGCCCCATCCTGCTCCTCATGTCCCCATCCTGCTCTCGGTGTCCCTGTCCCCATGCTGCTCCTCGTGTCCCCATCCCACTCCCAGTGTCCTCATCCCACTCCCGCTGTCCCCATCCCCACCGTGCTCCCAGTGTCCCTG
>VZSF01000234.1:0-57147 GCA_013398295.1 Chionis minor
TTTGTGTTTTTTTTTATTATTTTTATTGCATTTGGTGATCACAACAACAACAGCAAAGGCAAATGGGACTGGGGGAAAAAAAATGATACAGAAGGCGCTGTTTGAAGCTTGTCGGTCTCTGATTGAAGTCTGGAAGATGGTCTGCAAAGAAGTCTTTTGGCAGCACAACTGTTACTCAAGGGGGTTTGTGGATTTTTTTTTTTGTTTTCCCGTGAGAGATCTTAAAGAACTGTTCTGATTTTTTTTATTATTTTTTTTTTCCGAAAGGGACCATTGCAACTTTTTTTGGAGGGAGAAAACTGATGTCTTCTATGCATCCGATTCTTAACAAAGCTGCAGGGAGCTTGAAAAAATGCAGACTGTACAAACGCTTACAAATAACTGAACTGACTTAAAATCAGAGTTTACTTTTCAGATCAAATTGTTTATGGTTTTACAAATGTGATTTCTACTTGCCAACTTTTTTTTTTGTAACTTGTTCCCTTATACCTCCTTGATTGAATACCAGACAGCCTAGACCTCAGTACAAAAAGGTATTGAAACATTTTTGATACATAACAGACCTCAGTCTTTTTTAAAAATTAATATATTTTCAGGCGTATTTTTGTACAGTGAAAAGGGAACATTCTTGCTGTGTTTTTTCAGTAAGACTTTTCAGGCACTTCTTCCCTTTTATTTTCTTTTTTTTCTCTGTTTTTAGCATGCAAGTTTGTTGGTACGTTACGTCCTGGTTTTAAAAGGATTAAAATTTTAAAAAAATAATCCTTGCATCTAAAGGCCTTGTGGTTTTAAAAAAAAAAGAAAGAAACAAACACTTTTTTTGTACAGCTATAGTTCAGATTTGTTCAATATTTGTAGGTAAAGATTTATTGAAAATGGTGATATAGACCTCAGAGCTGTTATCTTAGTTTAAAAGATTGTATATGTACTGTACTATAGTAGGACTTTATGTATCTCATACGCTGTGATATGTGGATGGGGCCCCAGATGAAAGGTATGAAACTGGATTCTCGATTTTAGCAAAAAAAAAAAAAAAGAAAAAGGCACATAGTTAAAAAAGTTTCTCATGTTGTGCAATATAATCTAAAGTACAGACCATCTGCATATTTTGTAGCAAATGATGGCAAAAGCAGACTTATGCACTGTCAACATCATAGCCTGGTTTTTTTTTTTTTTTTTTAATGCTNTTTTAGCAAAAAAAAAAAAAGAAAAAGGCACATAGTTAAAAAAGTTTCTCATGTTGTGCAATATAATCTAAAGTACAGACCATCTGCATATTTTGTAGCAAATGATGGCAAAAGCAGACTTATGCACTGTCAACATCATAGCCTGGTTTTTTTTTTTTTTTTTTAATGCTGAAAGTCTGTATCTTGACAATTTTAATAAATCAGCTGGAACTGATAGAAACTCGTATCGCTATTAGTGTCTGTAGAAGTAACGCTGGAGATGCCATGTTGTCACCCCTTGCCCGCGGAGGAGCGGTAGCTGTAGGCTGTTGTGCATGACCAGAGCTAGGGGGGAAGGAGGATGAGGACGGCTTCTTTTCTTTTTCCTTTTTCCACACTCTCCCCGCCTTTCCCCCCCCCCGCGCTCCCCCCGCATTTTGCTCGGTGGGTGCCCGCAGGCGGCGGCGGGGGTCCCCAGCCGGCGGGGCCGGGGCTCGCTGGCTGCGGGCCGGGCGGCGGCGGGTTGGCTTCCCCCGGGTGTTTTCGGCNAGGGGGGTGTGGGGGGGCCGGGGAGGGTGGGTACGAGCTTCTGCTGTAGGTAAGCAGACTTTGTCAGTGTGCATTTTTTTAATATTTTTGACCTTAGGAGCCATCAGGTTTCAGTTGCGCGCTCTGAAACAGCTGCCGATGGCAATAAACAAACTCACAAGGTGGAAGTTTGTTTCTCGAGTTTACTTTTTATCTGATAGGCATTGGTAAATTCTTTTTTTTGTATTTTTTTTTTCTCCACTAATTAATGATCCAGCTGTTTACAGGGACAATTCACTGTGCTGGTGTTTTGGTGGCAACCACTGCTACAGGCTTTCAGACTTGCTGAAATGAAAATCCTGCATACACATTTGTAAGGCATAATAAAACATAACATTAAAACCTGCATGCATGTTATGTTTAATCAAAGACAACTCTTAGGCATTTAAGTGGTGAGATATCTTACTTTAGGTTAGTTAAACTGGTAGTAAAATGATTAATATAATCTGATCTCTTTCTAATAATAATAATAAAACACTCATGATTCTAAATAAAAGTTGTTTGGCCTAAATCTTTGCTATCAGAAAAGAGATATAGCATATCTGGGAACTCAAATTTATGTCTTGCATTGTGATAATTCTTTATGAGAAACTGTGTTTTAAAACAAACTTAATTACCATATACAAGATATCCTTGGCAATGGATAGTCCTCAATAAAACAGAGTTTCTTGAATTTTCAGTTTTTGGTCTCAAATGATTAGTGTGTTCTCCATGTAATAACTTAGAAATCAGATTGAAAATGAATGACATTTATCTCTTCTAAGGCAAAAGAGTGAAAGAAAATAGATACACTGAAGTGCTCTAGCCTAGCCATTCACTATCCTGCTATCGAAAATCCGTTCTTGGGCTAGGGTGATGGAGTAAGTTGATCAGGTTCTAAGTCTTAAAACTGAGCCAAAATTCTCTTAGTAATTCTTCAAGCTATCATGAGAGTGTGGGGACTTGCTCTTCCAGTCCCTTTCTTCTGATATGCATCCTTGTTTATTAAAGTGATAATAGGCAGTGTCATTAAACATTTGTGCTTTACAGATGTTCAATGAGTTATGAATGATTATGGTCAAATATGGGCTGCATTTAGTTTGCATTGTAATAAGGTCTGTGTCTCAGCCTACGAAAGTTTTGACTTGCGTGTATTTTTGGAAGGTGTTTTTTAAATTACCATTTAAAATATTAGTCAAGGATAACTGATTTGAAGGATCCAAGTATAGAGCAGTCAGGCATATTTTAAAAGAGCAACAGGTCTGCTTTAGTCAAAGAATGTAATACCCACTCGGAAGTATATCTTTTCTTTCTTCTAAATGGGAATTACACAATACTGTATCAGAGGAGTATTTTGAGTGAAGTTATATGGTGCAGGGAGACAATTTTTGTCCGGACAGCTGAGTTTCTTTTATTTCAGAGTTTATTGTTGCCTATTGCTCAAGGAAAAATGAGGTAGTGTTCTGCTTAAGCCACTACACTGTTAGGGCTGAAGTTTGATGCTGTTGAATGCCTAAGCTCCTGCTGATCTCAGAGTGGAAAACAATCTTCTAATTGTGAAAAATAGCATCTGCTAAGCTACTCTCTTATTTTTTGCCTTTGTCATATCTAATGATAGTCATACCTTCTGTTTCTCTTATCTTTTATTTTTCAGTGTACATAGGAATCCTTGTTGACATGCTAGAGTGGTCCTGTTGCAGGCTTAGTATCTCCTGTGGCCTTTTTTTCCACATTCTTTGCATTTGTCTCTGTACGATGCTACTCCAAGTGTAATAGGACTCGGTGACAGAAGGGAGAAAAATGAGCTTTTTTAATGTGGAAAGACAATTTACTGGGTAACACTGAGGATGTCGACTCAATGTAAAACCTACTCAAACATGCTGATTCTTTTAAATTTTTAAAGTGAGCATTGCTGTAAACGTACCGTTTTCCCCCTTTTGTCGCTTTTATTACATTTTTCCTCTCTTCCTTTGAGAAAGAACCACAACTAAGAAATAGTAGCTTCCTTTAAGTGCAGTTTTTTTTATAAATGTGGTAGAAAGACTCATTCCAAGCATCCTTTAAGTGCTACACGCTCTTTAGGCATTCACTGTCGTTCAGATGAAACTCCTTCGAGTCTGTTGAATGTGATCTGCACGCGTGCAGTCTCTTCCTTCACTCATGCCTGTCTGAGGAAAGTGCAACTCTCTCGTTACACCAAGGTAAAGCTGGTGTGGGGTCAAAGTCAGGGCCATATAATCTGTAGGTGTTGTAAGATTCAACACAGCTCATGAAGTTCCTCTTTACATCTTCACGATTGTTGCCTAGTAAGGCCTTAAACCTGCACTGGTTAAAAAAAATATAAAATAAAACCTCTCATTGAGCTAAATGGGAGTTTTTGCCTCAAGGGCTGCTGGCAGGATAGGTGTCTTAGTTCCTCCTAACCTTCACTTGTAAGCATGGCCAGGAAAAAAACAAACAACAAAAACTTAATACAATGAGTTGCCTTACATTTCCCCTGCTATACAGTTGTATTACTTTGATCTATTTCCTTTCCCCTCACCCACATCCAAGGCTGTGATTGTTTTTGTTTTTCTTAATTTTTTTGCACACTACCTATACCAAGTAACTGCCTAATTAGTTTTATCTTCTCTACATGGATGCAGTGAATTTGTAAGAGAATTTCACAAGCAAGTAGTTTTTTAGTGAGTTTAAAGTAAATAGAGTTTTAAAGACCTATTTTTATATTCAATATAAAGCACAAATGTGCAGAAAGTGTAGAATGACTTACAAAAAGGGAAACAAAAGTTCGTAATATTTCATGTATAAAAGTAATACCTTCTTTGGGTTGAGATTCTCTTAGAAAACCCAATACTTATGCCAGTGCAAAGATAGGAATATTTTAACAAACTCGTAGAAAATTGTGATTGACAGCAATTTCAAAGGAATGACTTCTGTAGATACAAGGAAACCCCTAAAGCAATATGGATAAGAAGGGGTGAATGGTTTTCAATGATGAACAACAACCTGGAAGTGTGAGAATGGAGGTTTCAATCCTTATTAATTAATCAAATTTCTTCTGTTGTGGTTAGCTACGACATCTGGATTTTCTGTGAAGTGCAATCTTGCAGGATGAAAAAGCGCAAGGGCGCCAAACTTCTAAGACTTGCAAATACTCAGAAGCAGGTTTGCTTTAGAATTACTTGTTATTAATTAGGGCTTTAGATTTTGGTAATTCCCACTTCCAAGAAAATCAAGACACCGATTTAACGCTTAAAGAAATTTGATCAAATAATAATGATTAATCCAGGAACTCCCATTGTCACAATTTGTTTTTGTTTCCATCGTCCTGCTTATCTCCAAAACCAACTTGCCTCAACTCCTGGCTGAAGCCAGGGAGAAGAGTTATATGCCATTGTTAGTTCATTTACAATTTGTATCTGGTTTTGCTCTTGTACATATGTTGGCGTTTTGGAGTCTTTACATAAATGCTGTGATACTTTTTTTTTCTTCTTTCCTTTTATTTTTTTGGTGGGCTGTTTTAAAATGGAGGCCTGTTTTCCAGTGTGGGACTTTTGATGGTTACAACATTTCAATGATGTTGCATGATGGCCACAGGTGGGGGAAATTGAATGTTTTAGAGCAGTTTTTCAAGCATGACACTTTTAAAATATGTAATTTCAAAGACTTTTCAAGGCCACATGAAATTAGTTTTCATAGCCACTCCAGGTCTTGGGGGGAAAAGCTGAAAAGTACTTTTGTTTAGAAGTCTGAGTGATGGTGGGGGGGAAACCTTTTCTTGAGGTTTTTGCATGCCAGTGCACGGCCTGTTGCTGTGAGGGAAGGAAGATGGTAAGGCTGCTTGAGGCAATGCACTGGAGGACAAAGTGTTTTCTAGCACTAGAAAAAGAAAATGCATGGCAAAGTTTTGTCTTCTAGTAGACTATATAGCATGCAGAGTTTAGTATGTGTCAAAACAGTGTATGACATTGCTGTATCAAAGTTGTAAAATTAAGCATTATTTATTGAAAACTATGTATTTTTTTTGTAAAAACCTGATCACCTAGAGGATTAATATCAGTGACTTGTGCTAGTGCTACAAACTTAACCAGCTTCTTTACTACAGTACTTGATATGCAGTGTTAATGCTCAGGGTTGAAACCAGTCCACTCCAATGTCTTTTTTTGCAAGAGTTTTTAAATAAAGGAACGACATAATGCAATTGTTCAAAAGACTCTAATAAAATTGTGTGATCAATCTTCCTACGTGTTTTTATGTGGATTTTTTTTTTCCCCCCCCAGTGTTGCATTTGGTAAATGCAGTTCCGCTATTATGGTGAATCCACTCTTCATTCTGTGGGCACCCAAAGCTTAAAGTCAATGGGAATGTTATATCTTTCAAAAAAACCCTCGACAGATAGTTATGGTCACAGTAGTAAGTACAGAGGGTAAGTGCTCTTCTGGGCACGCCTGAGAGACGCTGAAACAGAGAATAAGCCAATTAACTTTCTTTTCTTTTTTTCTGGTTAAGACTCTGGATAAAACAATAAAGTATTTTATGACAAACATTTTAGACATTGCTTTAAAGTTGACCATGAAAGAATGAAATAACATGGATTATATGCCAACAAACCCCATTTCTCTCTGTATCTTTTTCTACAAACAATTTACCATGTAAATGTATTTTGGCATAGAAAAAAAATCATTCTGTATTAAGATTCTAGTTATGAAAATGTTTTTATGAGAACCCTGTAATCAATTCTTGGAACTATAAAAAGGTGTTTTTAATGTGTTTATGTGGTGAAAGTTTGTTGTATATTAAATATTGTTTTATAGAAATGATGGAATTATATTGTTACAAATTCAAAATTTGCAATTAACACAAGCCATCTAGTGCTGAAATTAACCTCCTAGAGCTCCTACCTGTAGACACATTCCCATATTCCAAAAAGTATACAAGGCACATCTCTCTCTTACTTGTATTTAATGTCTGTACTTTTGCAAGTTTACATAAGGATCAAAATATCAACTGGTAATACCTTCCTCCCCACCAGCGGGTTGTTGGTTACTCCTAATATCCAGGAAATCATAGAAATACTCTTATCAACTTCAGCTATAGCTGATACAAGCCTTTAAATCTGGGAAGGGTCAATTAAGGTTCCACATAATTTTGTACGACTCAAGAGTGCAGCTGTTCCCATTGTTCATGTCCTTTCCTGATCCCAACAGCGTTGGCCGAATAGCTCTTTTCTCCAAAAAACACTTCTTGGATGACAAGCAATGTTTTCTGTTTACCTTATCAAACCTATCGAGAACACTGAAAGCAATCTTTATCATTTCAAAAGTCTGTTGTAGTAGTATTTTTTTTGTGTGAATGGAGATGTGTAACTGCTGTGAAGTAAGAGTCTGAATGTGACATGTCATAGTAAAAATAGGAAGTTTAAGCTGGTCATTGTAAATCAGTGAAATAAAATCTTTATATACAGCCAACATACCACTATCCTTTCTGTACATATCAAAAAAGTTTCAAAAAGCATTTTTAAGGTATTTTAGAAGGTTTTGAAACAATGTACTGAAAGTATTCCATGGTGTTTTATTTTGTTTTAATTCCCGTAGAGTTTGTTTATTCAAGCCCCATTGTACATAACCAAAAACAAACTAGAAATCTTCCAGAACAGACTAAGGTCATCTCCACATTATCTCAAATGTCCCCAGCTGAAGTCTTCTCTTTGGTTCTTCCTGAGTGAGAAGTATTGTTACTGCATTCAGAAGCTGAGTTTCAGTTCTGCTATATCGGGTCTTATTATTGCCAGAGGGAATTTCTGCATGACACATTGGGAATCTTTCCTATCCAGTGTTTGAAAATACTTATGGATTGGTAAACCACAAGTTATCACATCTTAAAACCCTTAGTGTGAAGATATTGTGCAGCCTGGGTGTTGACTCGGTTTTATATGAAAGTAAGAGTCAAAGGACGTGTTTGGGGGAAAGAGGAAAAACCTTTATTTGGCATTTCAGTTGTGATTAATATATCCTCAACTTTGAATGTTAGGTACAACCCTAGAAGAAATGTGTGAAAACACGGAGTGTATGTACCATAGACCCACACAGATACCCAAACACATTCGCATCATTATGGAGTTAACACAAGAACATACATATGTACTTGTATTTTCATTAAAATGCTTGCTGGCTGGACCAGTCTAAATGGCTGGAATGTAGTATCCATTAAAATCTATGCTTTAAGGTCCAGAGAACTTCAGAAGATTTTAATCTGTTGGTCTTAAAGTGTTATCCCTGGATTTCCATAAGTTTTAAGATGATTTTTTCATAGCCGATTCAATTTTTGCTAGAGTAGTAAAAAAAAACCCCATCCAGCCCCCCTCCCCCAAATATCTCCAGCTCTAGAAATGACAATTCCCACCATAGTCAGAGTAAAAAGATCTTGGCCCTTTCCTTTGAAATCCGACGTTTACATTTATCGGTATTACTCTGACATTTACATAAGCTAAAGTGTCTATGATAGATCACTTCTTCTAAAACTCTGTAAATTCACTTAAAAGATGATTATTATCTTCAACCAAAATTGACTCATGTATATACTTTAAAATACAAGTCTTGCTTTCTCAAATTATAATGTTAACAAATACTGAAGGGTACATAGGGAATGAGGCAGGATTCATCCGCACGCAAGCACAGCAGGCAGTCCAGGAAATGCATAGCTAAAAAAGAAAATCTAGATCTCAGTTATAATTGTTCCGTTAAGTTTCATTTTAATGTGGCATGTTGGCATTTCATATGCATAAGTAGGTTTTTTTTCCTCTAAGACGCCAAATATGTATCGAGTTAAAACTCTGCAATAAATTTCTGTGTGTTCGGATTACATTTTTCAAGTCAGTACTATAACTAAGAACTTCTATTTTGTGTCTAATTTTTGGCAAAGTAGCTTACACTTACACCCAGCCTTTCCTTGATGAGGCTTCATTTGTCTGCGTAATCTTATTGTAATAATATTCCCTAAATCTCTGTAAAGCCTGCCTTTCATTCACCTAATTTCATTCACCTTGTTCATTGAGTTTTAGCGCTCATACTCTTTAGAGATCGGAACTGAATGGCTCCTCCTGCCAATACTAGCACTGCTGTGCGTTGCCTTTCATTCTCCTTTCAAGGCTAGAAAAATCACTGAGAACTGCCCACCTTCCACCCATTTACATCCTTGGAAACTTCTACTACTGTCTCTTTTTCTAGGCTATGGACAGCCATAGCCTAAAATCAGCTTTGCTTCCCTCAGCTGTACGTGGCCATTCATCAGCTGTGGGTTATCAAAGCCGATAGTTCAGCAGGCAGCAAGATTCATCTGAAGTCCGCTACGTTTATGAAAACTGCCTGCTTAACCTGTTAAAGCTATCCATCTTGATTTTGCCTGAAGTTGATGTGGGGTGTTAGAGTCTGTAAAAGGGGAAACAATGACAGCAAAAATACCGCCCCCCCCCCCGCCCCCCGCCAGATAACTGCCTGTTTGAAACGTAAGTCTTGATGTAGCCATGGTGACCTGAGTCTTCTCCAGCCCCAAAGAGCAGCTTTTGTGACTAGAAATTTTTGCTTATTTTCACTATATTAGTCAGTCAGATGTAAAATATTGCATTTTTCCACAAATGTATTATGGATTTGGAAGAAAAGCAAAGATTATGTACAAAGTAACATACAATTGGAAGGTATTTACGATAATACTAAAAACATTTGAGAAGACTACGGCAATAGATTTTCAAAACCACTTATCTTTGCTTTCCTTACAGCAATCTCTTGCACACATGTTCTCCCTCCAGCCTTTTCCTGAGCATGTTTTTTATATATAAACGGACAGATGTAAATATTGATATATATCACAGTCTTTCATGCACAAATACAATTAAACAAACATTACTAAAGCTGCCGTATCAGTCATGCAAAGTCAAGGAAGAACGTAGGAAAAAATGCATTTGCAGCTTTGTTCGAATCCTTCTTAGTAAATAAACTGACATGAGAGCATGTGTATGAAGTGATGCAGTACCTAGAAGTTAGGCACCTGACTCCACCTGACCATCCATGGTAGATTTCTGAACCCAGCCTTCATGCTGGGTGAGGAGCTATCTACAACTTCACTGTAAAAACGGGATGTGTTTGGTGTCTCTGACACCTGACTCAGGATTTCACAGTAGACATCTCTGTCCACTCAAGACCTCAAGCGAGTTCATAGTTTTAGTCTGATGACAGGTGACAAACTCTTTCCACTGATATGGTATCCTGTAGGTAGAACATTTGCTCTAGAAGCAGAAAGCACAAGGAAGAGACAGAAAGCACATCTAGACTAAGAAATGAAACCAGAGTCAGCACATAGTCCAAGCACTGGAACTCATCTGTCTGTATTGTTAAATTGTTAGAAAAAAAATCCCTGACACGGTTTTGGCTGGTGAGCGCTAGCACTCTTCCAAAAAATCACTGGAACAATTTGGAAATTAGCACGGGCCAAAGATCATTCTCACTAGGCAGTTTGGATTCAGCCACTCTGTTTTGGAAGGTAAGAGAGTTTAATAGCGTAGATGTGGCCAGAACATGCCAGCTGGCCTCAGACCCGGGGAACAGGCCCTGGTTTAATTTACTAGCATAGATGCAGCTACAGGTTATAAACCTTACTTTTGCAGGACTTTGACCATAAAGCCCCTATAATTTTGGAGAATACCTTAGCCTCAATCCAAGGAATAGTCTTGGAGAGAAGCTGTCACCACTGTCTATGACTGGAATGCAAAAGTCATGAGGCCAAAGGCAAAGCAAAAAGGAATTTGCCCTAAAGCCCTTTTTGCTGTATTACTGATGCACACTGCCTCTCCTTATATACAGGGCCAGGTCTAAAACTCTTGCAACCCTGTTTACACGGGGGCTCACCTTTAACAGGAGGACCACAGAATGAGAAAGAATATGGCTACAAATTTTTTAAACTGGGAAATTTCTTAAAGAATTAGGGACGGGGAGAGCGCTCCAGCTAATAAAACTGGTAACAATTTATACTGCTTGCTTTCACTCCCAAGAATCCAAAAGCACTTTACAAATACTGTTGGCCAATTTTGTTCTCCCCTTGTAGTCGAAACACCTACTGAAATCAATTGTAGAATCACGTCTATTGAATCTCCTCCAACTGCAGAGCTGGGTGAGAATTTTATATGTTCAACAGCTGTCGAACTGGAGCCTTGAAATTGCTATTTAAATTATACATAACAATCATACAGTATATGTTCTTCTAGCACTCTCACAGTTAGTTTAGACAATATTTCCATAAACTGCGCTCCTAGGAAAAGAAATCAATCCATCCGGACTAGATAAGAAGGAATCATTAAGTATTTTTCCTGCTTAAATATTAACATAATTTAGTAAAATTGATTTAGTGTCCTGAGAAGGGAATGCTCCCTTGATCTGCACAACAGTGTTATGATCTATCCTCAGTGATCACGGAATCACAGAAGTCTCTGCTTCAAACATGGATAATTTTTGTCTTTTTTAAATCCTAAGGATAAGAGATGAAACTAAAGCTAGAAAAGCATAAAGGAGAGAAGACAAGTTTCAGACTCATTTGATTTACACTAGTATTGAAACAAAATGCTACATCTACGGTGCAACAGATCTCACTGCCTTTTCTGATGTTCTTGCTCCATGGCTTCTTGCTCCATGTGTGATAGTGTTATTCGCAGAATAAATGCCATCTAACTTTGAACTTAGACTCTCCTGCGGATAGCAGGAAAAACAGAGTAGAGTAGGCTTGACTTGGGGAATAAGGAGAAAAAACAACAAAGTTAAAAGAGAAAGGCAAGACAGGCATCTTGCCTACAAAGCATTGCCCACAGAGCTCTATGCTTTGTTTTTTAGCACCTATGTGAGAGGGCTGCCTTAACAGGACAATTTCCAAAGTGCTCTGAACACTGGGGAACTGCCTTTGCTGCTAGGTCTGTCTGGATCAGTTCTAGTTAATTGACATTTCTGAGAAATGAACGTGCCCGGGGCACCAGGCAGCAAGATGTGCTGTGGCTAGCTGGTGTCCTCCCCTGCTTCATATGAGACCCAGGGCACCCCCAGTCTCCACCAGTCTCTCGCGGTGAGAGAGTTGGCCCTAAAGGGAGGACGTGATGTCTCTGGAAGTTAAAACTTGGTTCTACAAGGGACAAGGACAGGAATATGCAATCCCACATCCATGCTGGTATTTGCAGACAAGTCCTCTCCTAAACAGCTGGAGGTGCTTGGAGGGCTGTGTCTCCAGACTGACTTTTGGAGAACGAGAACTTGAGCCTGAGGGATATTCCTCCCGCCTGACACCAAAATTTTTCTTATTCACCATTTCAAGAGAGAACTTAGTTACGAAAACTGATGAAAAATGTGTGATATATTTTTTTGGATGCAGCTTGATACAGCTGCTTGATTCCCGGTGATCAGTTTACCAGCAAAAAATTCTTTCATTGTATCCGAGAGTAAGGAATTCAGTTAATGTGAAAATACCTTTCTCCAGTCATGCACAGAAAGTCACTTTGTATGAAATTGGAGACAATATCTATCGAATAATGATCTGATATTGAATAAAGATTCCCACTAGTGTAGGATTAGTAGGCTTAACCATTAGCAAGTTTCACAAAATGCTAATAAAATATTTATTTGGCTATTACTTTTCTTGACCTATTAGTTGAGTTCACTAATGGATTCAGGCTTCCCAGAGAGAAACTTATACATTTTTCTGAAGCCTAGCTAGCTATTTTCCTCAGTGATGATACATGCATTTTTCTGACACATATATTTTTATTTTATAAAATTAGATATCTGTGTATATATATAATGTTATGAATATTTTAGAAGTAAAACACTAATCAATTAACTCAAATATTTTCAGGTCTAGAAGATTTAAAAGAGGTATTCATCAGTTGGTCCAACAACTGTTTGTTTAGGATATTGTATTAAAAATCAGAAACTACTTATTGTATACCTTGTATTAGCATACTATGTAGTCAAAGCCATACTCTCTGAATAGTTCCATGATTTTTTCCTCCGTCTTAAATTCTCCTTTAAGAATCTTTTAATGCATCTTGATTATGAGACTCTCCTCTCTGTACAAATCACTCTCATTCATATTAATGTCATTTTTGCATGTAAGAGAACTGGGACATTGGAGCTGATATATATCAAAAAAGATTTTTGAGAAAAGATTCCCAGGATTCAGAATCCTTTGTGGGAAACATAAAGCAGCTACTTGAGGTGTCACATATAAATATATTATTATAAAAGATATTTTCAATTTAATTCATACCAACTGTAGTTTAAAGCAGACACTTAGTTCCAGCTATATGCGATGCCTTGTATGTTACAGCTGCAGAAAAAATACCTTAAAATTTTGAGTCCATCGTAAGTTTTAACAAGCCTTGAAAAAAAGGGAATATCCGGTAAGGACTGGCAGGGTGGCAATGAAATAAGAAATATTTTCTCCAAGGGAAACCTTAGTTTATCTGCTAGGGGCCAGGCACCAATTCCTAGATCACAAAAGTTAGCAGGGACTGAAAATTTTCCTTATCCCCCAAGAGGTGCCTGTAACCTGCTCAGCCGGGAGGTTAACGGGTAGGATGGATTTCCCAGAGTACTGTAGAGAAATAGATTGCCTCCAAAATACAGAAAGATATTCTAATTACTTTTTGTCTTCCTCCTTTCTGCTAACTTTGCAACGTGATTCAAAGATTTACGTATTTCACATATGTAATAAATAGAATCAAAAGTAAATAAAGTAACATTAAAAATGCAACAATTGACCTCTTACTGAGAAAACCAGACAGATATTTAACAATCCACCTTTCCTCCCCTTTTTCTTTTGCTTTGGGAAAGTGTCAGCAGGAGAAGCTATGGGGTTTTTTGGTGATTGTTTGTCTTCTCCAGTCTTTTTGCTACTAGCTTTATGTCATGCTATCACTGTTTAGCCTTGGATTGATTAACCTCTCCAAAGCTAAGCGTTAGCCATCAGGCATGTTCAGTACTATGGGAATATGTTGCAAATAAGGCTCAAGTGAACATCACAAACAGAATAGTTTGTCTGTTATCTGAAATTTCAGTAATAGAAAAAACAAACTGGAAGAGGCATCTGTAATTTTCCTCTCTTTCTGTAAATGTGTATTTTTTAATAGATGCCTCAGTGACAGATGAAACAAATATGCATATAAACTATATCCACTCTCTAAGAGGAATGAGAAATAGTAGAAGGTGAGACACATTGCTGCCATTTTCCCTGGGGTGTAGCATGTGTAATACATGAGAAAGATGACATCATCCACAGAAGGGACTGGATTCACAGACACACTATAAATAAATCATTCAACAAAATGAAGAACCAGCAAAAGGAACAGCCAGAGTCATATTCTTAAACATGCATTATTTGCCCAATAATCTGGATCAACTCCTACAGTCTTTCCAGTTTCACAGGTAAAGGCAATAAGCATTGTCATCTGAAAACTAAACAAAAAAACTCCCTTACTTGTATTTCTTCCTTTAGATTTACAGCTAACATACACACTGAAGTTAAATAAATCCAATTCTATACAGTCACTTTTGTATATAATTTTTATAGAACCATATATGACTATGGTTTTGGCTTTTTTTTTTTTTTTTTTCTCAAATACAAGGTGGAAATACTCTCCCGGTCCCAGCGGGTATGGAATAAATAATGTGTGGGCTGTAAGGACTTGGTGCACACAGGCTGAGTGTGGTGCAGCTCCAGCAGTCCAGGAGGGAGGTTTCTGTATGAAGCCACCACCTCCAGCCCCCCAGGCCACAGGACGAGCGTCAGGAAACCAGCCTTCCCACCTGGTGAACGCTCTCCCGAGACTGGCCTCAAAAATCATTTTGGGATTTAGATATCTGCGCATCTTGGACTTTCCAGATTTGAGGTGGGATTCAGACTCTTTACATCCACCCAGGTCCCTGCTGAGAAGGTTAAGTGCTTTTGGTGTCAGGCCATTCAGCCCTAATCACTGCAGGTGATTAAAACCCCAGGCTGGAGTGGGAGGTTCCCCCAACACCGACACAGGGACCGTGCAATGTGCTCAGCTTTGGTCAAGGGACCACCGTGGAAAACAGGCTTCTGGCTTTTCTGGTAATTCAGAAAGGTTAAAAAAGAGAGGTCAACCTGGTCACTATGTTTAGCACAAAGTTACATCCGTGATATAGTTCCTTCCTGGCATGATCGCTTTTCTGAGAGATGCGTCTCCGGTGCCTTTCTCAGGCTGCAGCTCTCGAGTGGAGCCTCTGGAGATGCTCTGGGTCAGGGCTGGGGCAGATCCCTCTCCCTGCTGATGGAGCTGGGCCATCAGCACCCAGCACAAGATCCACGGGGGGCAGACGGAGCAAAAACATGCGCAGCAATATTGACTGTCCTACAGTTATTTGTATAAATCACGTCAGCATCAAAGAAATGTGTCTTCCTCTTGGGGCAGAGGCTGATGAGATTCCGGTTTAAATTTAGTGCCTGGGGAAGTGCGTTCGCAGCCAAGGCCTCTGAGAATGCTCTGTCTCCTTCGCAAACGAGCTTCACTGCTATTTACGGGCTCCGACTGAGTGCTGGAGACTGCGAGCTGGTGAATGGAAAGATAAATCGGGATGGGCACTTCCCTGAATTGGGACCTTGTAGATTGCTTTTGGGTTGGTCCACGATACTAGTCACAGTGAAGACTGAAGTTATAAAAAAAAAAAAATACATGAATAAAAAAATAAGGTTTTTTTCTTTTTTTTACTTTAGAGCGCACAAAGTGATGCAATTTTCCTTACATAGCTTCAGATCTGACTTTTCATCCTTCATTTGCCCTATCTTTTTGCCCCTTGGCTTTCCCTTTCTACAAGGCATGCGTTAAAAATGGTGACCTCTATTCTCCTTATTCCTTATTTTTTCATTTTGCTTTTTTTTTCACCTCTGTAAATTTTAAAACCTCTTTAGCTCTAGAAATGTGTAAAGCAACAGAAAACTGAAATTCTATAACTCTGTCTCTCTGTTACATTTTAAAGGCCTTTTTCACCTTTTTGAAAAGTTATAGAGTGACAAAGTTACTGAGTTTCATTTTACTTATTTTCTCTTTACTTTTTCCAAAGTTGAGGAAGTTTTGAAAAGTTACAGAGTGTCAGAAGGAAAATGGAAAAAGTGAGAAAACATCCCAGACCCCTTTCATTCATTCATTCACCCAAGAGAAAAATGATATAAATAAAGCAAAATTAGATAAAACAGGGTAAAGACGAAAAACAAGAAATATTTTTTAAGATATCTAGACAAATAAGGGCATAACAGCAATACAAAAGTTTTATTTTAAGAACAAATAGGTTTTTTTCACTGTAAAATGTTTAAATGAAAAAAAGTGTCAAGCTTTAACTGGTCTCTGTGGTGCTCGGCAGCGCTCATAAGGAAATACAGATATGGTCTCTCCTGCAAAGAAACATTATCCTTTGGATTTGATTCCTCTCATCTAGCCCTTTCTAAGTGCCCCTAATTTCACTTATAATGTACCGGCCCTTTATTTTTTATTTTTTTTTTAAACATGGCTAGAAAAAGTAAGCAAAAGGATGTGTACAAGGCAGACATACCTATAAACTTAAAAGTAATGAAAAGAAACATGAATCTGACGTATAAGATGACTGGGAGGAAGAGAATTAAATTTTAAAAAAGCAGTGAAAAAAGTCAGGAGAGTAACAATATTTTTTTTAAAGACAAGATGAAATACGTGTATAACGAGCAAGACTGCAAGAGTCAGCATGCGAGGAATACAGCCACGGGCAAGGACTGTAGAAAGAGGAGAACAGGGTCTGAGAGCTGATGCACGCTCAGGAATCAGGGCATTTGGAGAAAGTCTGGCAGCAGAAGGACAAGAGTGAGAAGTTTGCGTGCTTGCCCTCTGTGCGATCCCTCTGGAGAAGTCCTGGTTATACGAACTCCTGTATGGCTGTGGTAGCTCTGCGAAGGGACAGGAGCTCAGTGCTCAGGCAAAGAATCCTTCCTCTAGAAGACCCCTGCTACTTTCCAGAGAAAATTAAAACAAATCAGGTTTTGATAAGTTTCAGGGCTCATGTGAATCGTAAGTATAGAGAAATAAAAGGGAATGCACGTTACCATTCCCTTGGGCAGGACTCAAAGAACCATTATACAGGCAAAAAATTAACATAATTAATAGACCCTGTTCCCCAAGGGATACCATGAAAAGTGATATAAGTGCCCTGCAGATTTTTTCTGTGTGCCAAAAAACAGCTAGGATGAGGCACTTAATGTCCTTCCTGTATGTCACACATACTTTTATCCTGCTGTCCCTTCTCTGAGTTGGACAGAGCAGAGACCAAAGCAGGTGGCTCCTACACAATCAATATTGTGGCCTGCAGTGGAAAGGAAATGTCTGAGGAAAGGGGTTAGAAAAGAATGGATGAAGGCATGTGAGAAGTGGAAAGAGAATGATGTTCTTTCTGTGCTCAGAAGGATGCTCCAAGTAGTGCAGCCACCAGGAAGAAGCTGGACCAGACTTTGAGCTGCCCTAACTCAGGCTGGGGTTTGGTGGGGAGCAGACAACCCTAAGAAGAAGACCCTGTTCATGGCAGTGCTCCTCTGAGTTTTGGAAGGCATTGTATGTATCTGTTAGATCAACGATTCCTAAGCTCCTTTTTTTTTGGCACCCACCACCCTCCCCACCGCCTCTCACATTTCTGTGGGGCTCATGAACCTGCTAATCCTAATTGCTCACAGCTGTGACCTGTAGTTTGGGAATCACTGACTTGAACCGACATAAACATTTTTCTTGTATCATGCTCAAGAAAATAACCTTATCTACCTATTCTGGGCTAAATTATTGAGCTAGGATAAAATTAATTTTTTTTCCATGATCATTTGTATTACGCACGTTTCCCTCGTATGTGTTACATACAAACAATTCTCATTCTTCTTGACATATGAACAATTCGTGGATCTCCCTACTAGCTATGCCATTAATAAAAACTGTGTAAACCCTTGGGCAAACTTAATACTAGAATGATAGTGATGAATTTTAAATAATTCAGAAAAATATACAGTAGAGGAAAAAGAAACTGGAAAAATTGCTTTACAAGAAAAGAGGTGAAGAAATCTAGATATATTTAGATTGACCAAATCAGACTTAAGATGGGTACAGGAACAGATCACAATTATTTGCAAAGCGGAAATACCATGACTGAAAGGAATGGTTTATTTTGGCACAAGGATTATAAGTAAGCATGACAGGATGAAACTTAACACCAGACCTGTCAACCTACTAGATGAAGGCAGCTCCACAACCACTTCTATTAAAAGCTGGATTTGACAGAGAACTATTCTAGGAGAACATTCTCTACTGGCATGAACCATGTCCAAATACATCTCTCTCTGCTTTAATTTCAACAGTTCAGGTTGAAAAAACGTTAGCATATTGTGCAATATCTTGTGTGTTAACATAGTACCGTATGGTAGTATGAATGAGATTCAATGGTCTGCTTAAGAATTTTATGTGACTACTTTTATTCTGCGTTTTAGCAAATTGAAGAGGGGTAATGAACCTGTCAAGGTTATCAGAAAGACAGGGAAACATTTGCCACCAATTTTTTTTAGAGCAGGGGAAGAGGTGGTGGGGGTCAGCAGGATTGTTAGTGGGATTCCCTGTGGCTTCCAGTGATCTCACAGTAATGCGTAAGCAGCATTTAAATCCTAAATGGAGTACTGGTGGATGTGAGTGGGAATAGGAAGTTCATGCTCCGCTCCAGCTTCCTTAGTTCTTCGCAGTGTGAGCTGATGAAACCACACTATTGCTGTCAAAGGCCAGGTTAACATTTAATAGCCCTGTAAAACTTTAAACTTACTTTAAGAAAGTCTTAAAACATTGTTATAGCCTGGATTAAAATTCAGTGGAACTATTAGGTTTAACCACTACCTTTCAAGTAAGATAACTTTAAAAAGTCATTAACCTCTGTTATAGAAGAAGGAAGTTGAAGTAGTAGAAATCTCCCAGAGCAAAACATAGACAGAAAACTGTCCAAGCTGGAGGCAAACGCAGGGCGGCTAAAGAATCTGCTTTATCGGAATAGACTTCTTTGGGTTTTGAAAAGCAAGGAGAAATGTACAGAGAGAGGCAGGGAAGAGAGCTTGGCACAGCTTGAATGGCTGCTTGCATAAGTAGGATGTAGAATAAGGGGTTTTAGTAGGAAGCTGACTAAAAACCATAATGACTGTGAATGGTGAAATTTGTGTTCTGATTTGTCAGGCTTGAGGAAACAGGATTATGTACATTATTTTTGTAACTAATATTGTCTTCATCAATAATTTCTCTTTCTATGTAACATAAACTGTTAGATACCAAATTTCATCTAGTGACTAAATCCACTAATAATAGTGATAACATGCTATTCCTTCCTTCCCTTTTAATCTCTCTGTCCTTCTGTCTTAGCTAAGAATTAATCTACTTAAAATCGGACCTACTGTACCTAAATAGAAAAATCATGACAATTCTAGGTATGCTTCAGACCTCAGGTTAACTGAATAACCAGCAACACTTGTTCTTTCTTTCCTGGGACACAAAACTGCTGGTACAAAACTCCCTACACAAGTGGATCAAAGAGACAAATTTAAAATACTGACTTCCAGATTTTCACTAAAATGAATCTGGTGAGTGAATTTCCTCATGAGTAGGTATGGGCTCCCGAGCTGTAAGAGCTCAACAGCTTTTTATAGGTGCTGAGTGTTCCACAGTGCTCTGTGCAGAGCCACCACAACAGGGTCCTGCTCACACGACTTTTAATTCTTCTCTTCAAAGATTCTCAGGAAAACTGGTGCTGAATGTGCAGTATTTCCATGACTTGCTCATATGACAGCTGCAATTCTCCTCTGGGAATTCAAGGCAAGGACAAAGTATTTTTGCGGATCTACTCGCACTGTCAAAAAGCTGACCTGGGTACTTGTTACCTAAAGATTGCCACCTCCACTACAGCAATATGCCATAGATGATTTTAGTATTCCTTGTCTTACCCAGCAAAAAAAATCAGACAAATTAATTTAATTTTTCACAGAAAGAAATCTCCTTCCAGCAGAGGGAATAGGCAGGTACATCAGAGTAGCTGGTATTTTTGAGCCTCTCAGCTTGCAGTATTGATCAATGTGAAAATAATTTTATTACTTGTGAAGCATACAAAGCAGATTTGGGACATGTCAAAAGAAAACAAAAATGTAATCCCAATATGGAGAGCATAATTATTTATGTATATCATCCTACAACATTATGAGCTCACGAGGCATCATTTCCATTCTTTTCACCCCTTCCAATTAAATTCCAAATCAAGTCCAGCATGAAGCTTTATGTCATCTACTAACATCCGCTATAAGAGCTCATGCTTTTCTCTCATTTTCTCCCAGTAATGCAGTGTTCAGCATACCCTCTGTGTAGGTTTAATATCATGAATGTATCTTTGTTTACAGATGGAGGGCACATGAAAGCTATTAGGCTCAGGGAGGTCTCAGTCCTTACTACTGCTAATTCCACCATGCAGCCCGATTTCCACATTCATTACAAAGTGTTGTTGCCAAAAAGGGATCAAAAATTTGATTCCAAGATAATGTAATGGATTCAACAGTCACATTCCTCTTCACGTCTGACGCTATCATCAGGAAAGATGGGGAGTGTATGATGGCCTGCTCCAAGTGGTCACCCAGCTGAGGAAATAACACGTAGAAACTGCATTGATTTCATACAGGGGCTCAGGGTGACCTCCTGTCTCCAGTGAGGGTGGTAGTAAAACTCCCAGTGGTTTGGAATGTACCAGTATTTATTTCATCCTTATTCTTTAAACCACTCTAATGAGTTCTTTTTGTAGAGGTCACCTCATCTTTGCCTTCAAAGGATGGAGGGGTTGTCCCTGTGGGTAGCATTCATCTCACTTCAGCCATTTAAAAGTTAGGGGTCTATCAAAGTGCATCATTCAGATTTCTTCATGTGAGAAAATGATACCTAAAGTGGATAGCCTAAATTGTCCTCCAGAGAGTGATAATGAACTCTGAGGTGACAAGACTGGATGTCTAGATATTAGGGCATTAAAGAAGGTGAGATGAATCCCGTCTTTTATATATTATGATTAGCTCATAATTAATATTAATACCAAGAAAAATAGAGTGAGCAGTGAGATACGTATTGTGAAATATCAAACCCAAGGCTGATAAATAACTAACGATATATTAATCAAAGGAAGGCAAACTATTAAAGCTTACCTTCTCAATTCAAACTCACTGATTATTCTAATCAGATATAATTTTAATACAACTATACTCTTTATTCTGTGGAAATATTCTTATCATTACTCTGTACAATGACTTCTGTTTGTTGAAGACTGTCTGTCTCTGACACACACCTTGCCATTGCATGATAAGGCAGCTGTCAATTAGGCTTTAGTGTCTTATTGCTGGTGGCATGTGTCTAAATAATAAGCACAATGTGTTTCTAAAACAATCTAATGGCTCAGCTGAATTAAAGCAAGCTTGCAAGGTAACGCATGGCAATCTGACAGGCTGTCCTAATTTGTTGGACACAATATATTGCAGTAAGGATATTTTACATTTACATATTTTCAAAACACAATGCAACACAGTGGATGAAAATCTGAAAATACCCCTGAGCATTACAAACGTGAGTGTTATGGTCATCAACAAATTTTGGTAGCTGTTACTTAAAGAGGAAACGTGCCTTTGGCATTTCTGTCTTTCAGTTATCTGTGAATGATCTGCGTGATCTCTTTAAGTTTGGTGCTACAGAGTTTGGTTTATCTCTTCAGCTCTAAAAAATATTTCTGGTTGTCACTAGAAATCTTTTCACATGCTTCACAACAAAATAACATCACCTTAAAATCCACTACATGCCCAGTCCTTTTTTTTTTTTTTATAACCCAAGTATGATTTCACATACATGTATCTTCTTTGACTTTTATGGGATTTTTTTTAATGTCTCTGGATTTGTCTTCCAAGGACAGCATGAGTTTGGAATGTTATGGTGGCTCTGCTCTACAGGAACTTTTCAGTCAAACAGCTACAGAAAATGATATAAATGTGCAAGTGAGATATATATACATATATATCATATCCATACAAATGATAGTTTCCTGAACTTTCGGTAAGTTATAGACTGACTTTTTCACTTCTTGTATGGAAATTAATTTCCTTTATTGCTCTATGACATCTATTTTGCTTCATGAACCATATAGCTTCAGAAGTATGAAGTCTCGTAATACGTAGACTTTTTTCTTACTGTTTCAGCTAGGGAAAATATACAAGGTAACTAATGGTATTGGAAAACTCATCTCACAATAGGGATGTAGAGGTAAACAACTACATTTGCAGTATATAATCTCCTCTGTAAGATTTCTAATTATTGTTATGCTTGTGTAGTCAGGAAATCATGGTCTATAAAGCAAGCCTAATTTCCTGTGGCTTGCACCTGAACACGATAAAAGCTCTTGATCTCCTTTCCTTCTCCAGAGGCAAATCACAAAACTGTGACATTACTGTTTAATCCTACAGTGAGTACATACTTCCACCCATGTAATCCTGGAAGTGTTACCTTGATGAATGCTTGACCAGGGTCTCTCTAGATTTTCTGTTACTGCCTTAGTATTTCTTTGTAATAAAATGAAGATATGATACAGTGACTTTTTTTTTTTTTTTTTTTTAATCTCAGTAATTGCATGAGTTTGGCAAAGGACGCTGATTAGTTTAGGCAAAACTGTTTTTCCTCCTCTTCTTCAGACTTTCGTGGCAGCTTGAGAGTGTGCTTGTGTTAGAAAGGTAATTACTACTTCTTCCTACCACAAAGAGAAGACCATATTGATTAGATGTAGCTGTGAAAACATTTAAAAAAAAAACAAAGCTCCAGGTTTGTCCTATGTAATGTGAGCTTTAGTGCTTGTGACAGGTGCCAGATTTACAGCGCTAGAGACTAAAATCCTCTCTACCCAAGGCAGGTACGGCTTTTCCCCGCCTGTCACTCAGCCATGCTCCAGTGGGAGAAGCACCAGATGTGCAAAAGCACTTCATTGCTGTTTAATCCTTTGGTGCTGACTTAGTGGGATTGAATCAGGGACATCAACTTATTTCACACGGGCCAACAAATAACATTGGCTTCCCAGCCTCAGTCCAACAAAGCTGTTAAGCACATACATAACTTTAAGACCTGCCATAGCCCCAACTCCATCAATTCCAGCGCTTTAGGTCCTTACTCACTTCTGCCCTGGAGAGGATTTGAACTAGTGACTTACGGCTAAAATGTTCCATATCCTTTCGCTAATCCTCCCCAGTCACTTCCTAACAAACTGCCTTTGGAGGCATATAAACCATACCTTGTGCTGAATGCCTTGGCAGTACAGTCATGTTTCACAGCGTCGGGCATCTAACGTTAGCCTGTATCAGAGGAATCACTTTTATTTTGCTGATGTTTGTCAAACTTCACATCATGACTTCAAGTCTAAACCCCTCACCCACTCTGAACAGTACTTCCTTATACATTTAACCCCATGAAAGCTTATGACTTACCCAAGTGAATTAGGTCTGCATACTCAGACCTAACAATGTGACTTCAAATAATACGCTTATTATTTTGCAAGAAATTAAATATCTTCAGCAACATGTCCAGTTTTATATGCTAACAGCTAAGTTATACTAAGTTATACTAGCTATACTACTGAGTTATACTCAGTTGAGCTGCTTGTGGTAAAAGGGAAAAAAATAAGTGTGTGTCCAGTTCTGGACTCCCTGGTTCAAGACAGACGAGGAACTCCTGGACAGAGTCCAGTGGAAGGCTATGAAGATGATCATGGGACTGAAGCATCTGTCTGATGAGGAACAACTGAGAGACCTGGGTCTGTTTAGCCTGGAGAAGAGAAGACTCAGAGGGGAGCTCATCAGTGCTTATCAATGTCTAAAGGGCAGCTGTCAAGAGGATGGGGCCAGACTCTTTTCAGTGGTGTCCAGTGACAGGAGAAGGGGCAACACGCACAAACTGGAACACTGGAAATTCCGTCTCAACATGAGGGAAAACTGGTTTACTTTGAGGGTGGTGGAGCACTGGAACAGGCTGCCCAGAGAGATGGTGGAGTCTCCTTCTCTGGAGATATTCAAACCCCACCTGGATGCGTTCCTGTCCAACCTGCTTTGGCAGGGCGGTTGCACCAGATGATCTCTGAAGGTCCCTTCCAACCCCTGCCATTCTGTGACTCTGTGATCCTGTGTGTACATATATATATATACCTACAGTAGTAAATATGAAGAAGGGATGAAACTACTGAAAGCAGCAATAAAGTTTTGCTCCGAAAATATTGTGACGAGAGGCCAGAATCACATTAATATACAATAATAATTGTTTTGATGCTGTAAGTTACTTGTAAACTAAGTATATACGTAAAGTAGCCAGCAGAGAGGTCTGATTCACACCTTTGCAAGCCATTTGCAGAGGTGAACATTTCAGCTGTGGGGAGTCTCTTCATCTGCATCCCACGTGCAAGGGATTCCTCTTGCATTAGGACCTTTCCCTCCCCGTCGCAGCAGGAGCCTGAGCCTCTGTGGCACCCAGCCTTCTGGCTGCAGCTGCAACAGGAGAGTTGTGGGTTTGTCCTGGGAGATCTCTGGGCAGGGGGCCATGGAGGTCTGCATCACATTACGCCAACACCGCTTCTCAGTGTGCCCTCTCTCGGGAGCACAGGAAGGCAAGGCAGCTACTGCAGGTCTCATGAGGGCTGCAGAAAAAGAAATCCTTCCGAGCTGAAGGCTGGAAAAGGCTTGCTGAGCTATCAGGTCCCGGTTCCTCATATTACAAATGACCTTATATATACATATTACATAAGTCTTTCCATTATTTGGTCAAATTCCACCTCAGCAGATCTTGCTACTGACAGAAATCGTTTAAGCGCTTCACTGCTCTACTGATTTTAAGTATATTTGAATTTTAACCTAAAGTTATGTGTGCTACTGCTTTTTTGTATTGGCACTGTCTGTGAGCTGGAGCCAGTTCCCTGCTGGGTGAACCTGCTCACTGATCCCTATTGCACATAGCCACGGGCTCTTCCCGCTTTGTGCCCAAGTTTTGGTTCTAGATTGTCTTTTAGAGTTGATCAGATCTATATGCCGTATTCCCAGCTCAGAACTGACCATACCTCCATTTGTTCTGTGGCACTATTTTCTTCCTGTCCGTACCAGAAATACTGCTCCTGTTAACACTGGCCTTTTTGCAACTGCGTTACTTTGATAGTTAATAGTTATCCTGTGACTTGCTAATATACCCAGGTTTTTCTCTTCCTCAGTCATTTCTAACAAATAAGCTCTTAGCCTGTAGCAGAGGCTTTTGTTACTAGTCCGTAAGTGCATGACCTTGCATTTTGTAGTATTGAATTTCAATTACTCCATCTTACAACGTCACGCAGTTCTTCCTGTGTGCTTCTTCCCAGCCATCCTTTAGAGTCATATTCCCTCCCAACACTGTATCTCTAGGAAATATCAGCACCACACCGACTCTTTTTTACCAAGGGCATTAAAAAACGCACACAAAATCAGTGCCAAGAATCCACGCCTGGGAAAAGCAGTAGGAACCTTCCTGCAGTAAAATACTTTCCACCCCATGCTTAGTTCTTATGATGGCACTAAAACTTGGCTGGTCCCCTTTTATGCCCTTGTCCTGTCAGAGTTCGCTGTTTTCTCCAGTTTAACCAAAAATTTCTCATGTCATCTAGTGTCACAAAGTTAATTACAGTATCACATGGTTAACTGATATCAAAACAAAAAACGGGCTACATAGATGAAGTTAAAGAGATATATAGATCTAAATGTATGCATCTATCTATCTAGCAATCATCTATCACCTGCCTCTGCATGGTTATGTGGAATTTAATATTTTTTTTCCTTTCTTCCTCGGTGCTTGTTTTCTTAAACCCATTCAGTTAGGTGACTAACAAGTCCTATAGCCACATCACTTTTTCCTCTTAATATTGTACCACTTCTATGCATCACTTCTCCTTTAGCTAGATAATTTACTGAAAAGATTGGAATATTTTTGTGCTTGTACGCTCGGTGCACCCAATAGTCTTCCAGAATTACCCATTCCCTTCAATGGGACAGGTCCTGTTTTGTGCAGGGGCAGGGACTGTGTTCTTGCAAACCACCCATCTCCCTCACTGGCTTTTTATGTGTTTATTGCTTCACTGTTATTCCCAGCTACAAAGAATCCTTAACATGAATTCAGCTAAACATCCAGCAGACCAGGGGATACTTCCTCCTGATACACAAACTGGAATAATCTCAATAGAGCAGAGTGAGAATTTTGCTTCCAGAAGACACTGGTAGGCTGGTGTTTGTATTTTGCTTATTTAGTTATAGGCAGGATTACATGAGAGTTTGTAAGGGTCTTCACTTTTAATGGCAGATAAAATGACAACTACGTGTCTAAGTGTCTTTGGGAATTTAGAATTCCTTTATTTTTAAAACAGAATTGGCACCTAAAATGAATTTGTTACAGCTATGGATGCTATACCTCTCCAGTCTTTTTTGTGTGTGTGTGTGTGTGTGTACCTAGCCCTTGCTGAAAAACTGTCTAGACGGTGTATGACAAAATCCAGTTCATCTTTCCCTACCCCAGCTTGACTCCGTGGGCTGTGTAACACCACCCTATCCAGTTGGGTTTATGCCACAAATGAAGTAACGCTTATTTTTCCTGGTGATTTAGGGTAGACGTGTCACAAGACTGCTGCCTTCAGCCCTCTTTCATGCGCGTGCATACATTGCCCGCTGCTTCGGCCACATGCCCGGGAGAGCAGCCTAAAATGTGTAACCTGAAAAACTAAGCTTTGAGGGGGTGCGCAGAGGTTATCTGTGCTGCCAGACTGGATGTACTTAAGAGGAATGAACAGGTGAATGAGTCTCCACATTTCAAGGTGTGTTTGGGAAATAGTTCGATAGTTCAACAGAAACTTTCTTTTCTTTTTCCTGGCTTGCTTTTTTTTTTTCCCTGAAAGTAGATGTTATAGAGTAAGAAAGCATCATCTGATTTATTTTTTTTTTTACATTTTATTCACTGCAAAATGACATTTTAAGATGTGTAAGCACATTTTCTTACTCTTTGTGCAAATCAGTCCTTGCCAAGACTTAAATAGCCCAGATCAAGCCCTTATAAAGAGAGGAGATGACACATAGGCTATAGCATACATTGTTATAGATCTATGGTCCCAGCTTTGCATTTTCGTTGTCTCTACCTAATTAGATCAACTGGCAGTTTTATGACAAGGAAAAGGTTATAACTGACTTCTTTGAGCAGGAAATGCTTATTTAGCCTACTTTCAGTGGCGTTCACCAACACGCTTGCCAACTCATTTGTGATCCTAGACGATTTGTGATGCTAGACGATCCCAGCAGCAATTGCCTTCTAAATATCACTGTGCCTGAGCAGTGCTTGGACGAAACCTTTCACCCAAGTCTAACTTTAAATGGTTCTCTAGACAATTCCTCCTCTCAGCCAGGAGCACACAGGCACCTGAGCATGGATCACTTTGCTGTTTCCGTTGTTTTCTTTCCAAAAGGTGGCTGCATTCTCATGGTGGCTGGGATCACTCCTGGAGGAGACAAGCGTGTGGAAGGTGTGCTTTGGGACCTAACTGGGACTGAAGCTGTGTGAGCAGCAGGCAGGAGTGTTTTCCAAGACATCCCTGCAGCACGTGAACTTTACTGCGGTGCAGAGCACCTGCAATGGTGCAGGCAGGAGGATGGCGGCTGGGTGCAGTGTACGTGGCAGAAGCCATGTGAAGAACCAAGCAGGCAGTGTTTAACTGAGGAAATAAAAGAGCTCATATTCAGCAAAGTGTTAAAAAAACTTGGAAAAAAACCCCTGTCAGGCTTAATATAGCCACTGTTCATATTTGCGCTTTATGTCCCTTCCTTGTTGGCTTAATGGGACTCCAAAGCATTTTTGGGGTTTTAGGTTTTCTTATTTTTTTCCTTATTATTCATTGAAATTAAAATTGTCCAACTAGGAGAAAAGATTTAAGAGACAACTAAAATCTTTTAGAGTAGGACCTTAAAAAGACTAAAAAAGTAGAAAGAGGCTTGTTTATATTAAAGTGACTTAATTTATGTTAACACATTTTCTAAGGGACTCCCACAGAAATAAAATATTTGTATTCAAGCATGTCTTAAGAGATGAGTGAGATAACCATCATTAATTTCAAACAACACGTGATAAATAACATGGCAAAATAATGTGTGAAAATTATACACGGTTTCCTTTATCCCTACAAAGGTTTAGTTCTGTTGCAAAGGAAACAAAATTCCTGTAAATATTTTTTAATGTTCCAAATATAAATCCAGGACTTTAAAATCAAACAATTAAATGTATCCATCTTCAGCCACAAAAATGTGTATGCAGGTTCAGACCTATACAATGAAAAATATAATTCAGTGATATCATAAGAGGTGTAAGAGACAAAATGTCTGAGTTCCATACCTAATGGGGAACCGTTTTGTTTCTCTCAATTCAACCAAGTTATTTAAGCTTGCTCAGGTTTGGTGACTATAAAAATATGGATAAGATAATCTTCCTCATAAGAATTTTATAGCAATTTGGTTAATATTTTCACAACATTTTGAAGGATGAGAATTGCTAAGTGTTGTGGTGCCCTGTGGCATGAGGCGTTATCATGCGCTCCAGCTCTGAGATTGAAGCAGTGACTGAATTATTATTCTGGAGAGGGATTGTTCTTAAAGAAGCTTTGGACCTTTTTTCTTGTTTAAAGAAAGATGACGGTTGAAGTAATAATTTTGTAGGAAATTTAGTAAGAGAAATGATGGGTTCTTTGCTTCTTGAGGACTCCTTGTCATAAAATACAACAGAGCAGATAAAGCCAAGCACTTAGAAACCACAAATACATCCCAAACATGTATGCGTCTCTGCATCACACTAGGCTTCTAACTTTCAAGGCCTGCTTTTGTTTTTCAGTTTGATCTGGATTTTCATATTTCCTCTATCTACTTTGATTTCCTCAGGCTCTTTTATTTCTTTCTTCACAGAGGTAAGATTATCCATACCCTCTGCTCCTGCAAACTGGCACACTTCCTTTGAAGTCCATGAAACTGTGCCAATTTACACCACGGCAGACTTGTTCAATATTGTATTATAACTACAGATGGGTCCCAGCTGCAAATCTTGGTTTGGATCCAAGCTCACCCCAAACTAGGGAGTGTTTGGATTTATGGTTGTGGTGCAGACCCCTCTCTATGGGTGTGTTATAACTTTCTGAATAGAATGGAGGGCCAGCACCTGTCAGGGAGGCTCCTTCATTATAATTATCTACATGAACCTGGAGAGCAATTTTTTGGAAGTCTCCTGTATAGCAGTGCTGTCAAAGAAGGGAAGAGCCAGTCAAAATGAAGAAGATATACCATAAGCCAAAATTTGTGGCCGATCTAGTGCAATTTCAAAATAAGTCTCAATATTCTTGAATTATTGGCTTATTGAATGAGGTTATATGTTGCATATCGCTGTCTGGTACAAGAATGAAAAAAAGAAAATCCCTATTAAAGTCCAGCAGAGCAATGAGAAATACATAAAAGCCCAGAGAAATTAGCATATATTTCATTCTATCAAAGGAACACTGTTAAATCCCACACTGTCTTAGCTTTTCCCCTCCTACTAAGACAGAAACGAGCATTTCTTTTTCTATTTCATTTAGCAGATCTACAGCTAATCTAAATAAATTCACATTATTTAATTCATGCTTGTTGAAGGCTTGTTCTACTTCAGTTTTGACCTTGGAAGATGATTAAAGGTATGTGGGATGTCATTGCCAGTAAAGCAGAGAGTTCCTGGAAAGCAATTTCGATTCAAGGGATGAACAGGGCAAAAGGAACTTCCTTAAAATGCTGAAACAATTTTTAAGTGTTTTAAATATAAGTTTTCTTTTGACACTTACCCCCCCACACACCCCCCTTGATTAGTATTGTGTATGACCGTTATTGTCAAATATCAGATGAAATATCATCAAAGGTCAAACAAAATTTTCGGATCAGACCTTCAGGAGGGTTGCCCAGTTGATGTGGCTGATAGGTCAAGGTCCTCTACAGATCAGACAGAGAAGCATGGCAGATTTTACCATGTTATCTCCCCAGCGTGTTTCTGGCTTGTTGAAAGATGACCAGCAAGAGGGTTTGAGTGGTTCATGTCCACCCAATTTGCTGCTACTCTGCCAAACGTGTTACCTCTGGTTGTGAAGGAGTGCCAGTTTCCTAGTAGGGATGACATGAAGTCAGAGCTCAGACTCCTAAATAAGTCACCATTATCTAACACATGCTCGCACTGCACCTTAAACCTTTTTTCTTTAAGTAACTTGACAGCAGATCTTCACTCCCAAACTTCACAGTCAGTTAACCACCAGTTTCAGCAGGCAGTACAGACACAGATTTAGTGAAGAAGGAGGCATAGGTGGGCTTTGAAGGGGGACATTTACTGTATGGCATATGACAAGAGCATTGGCCAAACAGTCCTGCCCTCCTCTCGTTCACATTAGAGCCACACTTACTTACCCCTGGGGGGAAGGGATTATTACCATTGCATATCTGGATGGAGTTTGAAGCAATAACCTTAATACACTAGACTCTATAAACACATAGATGCCTTTACAGTACATAGATGTCTTTTGTACCTTTACAACAGCACATCGAAGCTAGTGTATAATTTGCAATCTTGAAAATGAGATATTTTGTATTCTGGTCCTCTTGTTGGTCTTTGACATTCTTTCCACCGCTGTCATTAAAATTATAATTTTATTAATAAGTAAAAAATCAGATAATCATGAGGTGTTATTTTTCTAAGCTCCAGAACCCTCCAGTGCTCTTTGCTTTCATGATATTTTTCTACTATAAAGAATAAGTACACGATTTGTGCCAGATATGCATTGTTAACTCTTCATGAGCAAGTGGAACAAACAGGGAATCTTATGAGTCCAAACCACACTTAAGAAATTTGCTTTCAAACAAATGCTTACACATTTGCAGGCAAAATAACTTAATATACACTTTATGCTTTATAAGAAGATTAAATATTTGCATAAATGTATCATCCTAAACTCCAAGAAATACCACTGCCTTAGTTATATTGACCTTTTTCTAAAATTAAGTGCTATTTTCATAAGGTATTGCAATGTCATTCTTCTGTCTTAATGGCTGCATTATTAGTAAACCATCACTCCCTTAACTGAAAGAAAATAGCTTAAATATTATACAGAATATTTCATTTTGATTAAAACCTGAGTATACTAGGAGGGGGATATTTGGCAAGAAGTTAATATTCTTTTTCTTCGGTAATCATTGAAACCCCAAAGCCATTCCTTCTGCATTTTTCATGTCACATGGGCCTTCCCTTCAAGACACCACGATATTCATGCCTCAGGTGGAAACTAAGTTGGGCTCTCCTTTCACCAACAGAATAGATGGCTTTTACAACCCGCTGCCTAGGATTTAGTACCAGAGGCAATCCCCCAAGCTTTCTCCATATAAAACAGCCTTAAGTTTGCAGATTGCGTTAAAGAAATACATACATGAAAGAATATCTTGCCAGAAGCTCAAAGACCCTGTTCCATAGGGGTTAGATCTGAAACCTGAGATTTAATTGTCCCTTCCATTATTGATGCAGATTTACACAGCGTTGCCCATAGATGCAATTCCCAAAACATACAGAACTGGTGGCTGGGGATACCTGACATGACTAAATGTTTGGGCACAGCACTAAATCAATTCACTGTGTCCTGAATATCTCCTGGGAGCATGTGCAGGTCAACTCGGTGGTGTATCAGAGTTGCTGGCAACCATACACGAAATGCATGAGGAGTTCAGTGCAGCCGTGCTGCATGTAGGGTGTGGAAGTGATCTGGCCGTGTTTGCTCAGGAGCTCAGACAAGGCTGCCAGACTTTCAAAAATACTTAGAAAGCAGGAGGCAAAGCTCTCAAGGTTGTAGATAATTGATAAATTTGTAATTTACTGCCAAAACTGACACATTAGGATAGTCTGAGTACAGGGATAAGATTTAACCTGATATTAGCCTAATAAATTTTGTTACCCAGACAATTTTTAAATTATTCATCAAAGTACTTTTTGCATGTTTTTTTCTTCATTTTAATATCTCCATGTCTAGCTTCTTCCTCTAAGTGCTCTAATACATTTTCCTTTGAGTCTGTGAGATATTTAGTGGTAACACAGGCAGTTTTATTCACTTGAGGACAGATTCTCCAGTCTTACTGACCTTTGAATCCTGAAATAGCTGGAGGTCCTGTCTCCCCAAGGTGCACAGGAAGTCAAATGTGCTGGACACAGGAGAGCCCCTGCTTACCTGCACCCGGAGTTGCATAGCTGTCAGTGTGCTGAAAGACGCAAGTCTGGTCCTGAAAATATGGCTCACATGAGAAAAAATGTATTCACAAGGGGCCTGATGTGGCAAGGACCCAAGCAACTCTGGCATCTGTCCAAAAAAGCACTTACGCGTACGCTTAGAGCTACAATTCAGCTGTAAGTATGTGAGCAGTAGTATTGCCTTTGATTGACACTGAATCAACAAGATGTGAGAGGTGATTAACAAATTTATTAAGTGAGGACAATATTTGGCCCACGACTGGACTTCTGTTGTTTTGGTTCCTGAATAAGGAAAAAGAAACTATTTGTAGGAGCTGCACAGAATTTCCTTGACAGAGAGATTTTTCAGGCAGATGCAGTGACAGGAGACACAAAAGTATCAGAGTTTTCCTAATGTTTGAACAAAACAGAAATGTGCTGAATAGATATGTTAACACTAATAAATAAATCTAAATCTAGGAGGTTGGTTTGCTGACTACTATAGAAGAAGCCTTAATGAAGAAAACTGAATACATTCTGTTTACTTGTAGAATATCATTCCCCTACATGGATAAATTTGGCAGAATCTGGTCTTTTCTTAAGAAACACCCACTCTATAATGTGCACTGTTTTATAACTGACAGATTGAAAGACCAAGACAGAAGACTTTTTGCAAGATTTAAATAAAACACAACCTCTCATGCCTGTATTCAGATTCATAACCAAGAAACGTGTCTACTAATTTAGGGACGAAAGATGCTGAACTTGTTGGAAAATGGACCCATTTATTTCAAAGTTACATTTTCGGCTTTGGCGTACATGGTTAATGCATAGTTTTGCTCATAGTTCTGGAAGTAGGAAACTGTGTGAGGGTGGTAATAATCAGGAAGGAAGGTGTCAGAGAGGGAATTTATTTTGGAGAGGAGGCATGGAGCAAAGTTGTTTGGGACACATTAGCCCACAAGGCAAGTTTTCAAAGGCAAAAAGAGAAGGTAGTGTAGTCTAAAGACTTGTACCTACCTCTTCCCATTTTCTGGGTTTCTGAGACATCCTGCCCAATGGCACAGATGTTTACATGTTTTTGCCAGTAATTTGGAGTTCAGCTGTCACTAAAAGCCAGTGGAATATAATATTCAGTTGTTTTTTTGAAAGCTTTTTCTTAAATTAAGATTTAGACATTTTATTTTAGACTCCTAATTTGGGCAGGGAAAAATTGTCAAGATGTAAACATATTTAAAAGCACTGCTTCTTCACCAGATAAAAATGTATAACCCCCAGACTTCCAGTTCGTATGGACTATCAATAGCTTGTACTATCATCAGCCTTTTTTCTTTTTTCTAGCTTGGTGTTTTTTAGCTTTTTAACTGATTACATTGAGCATGCATTTGAGGTTTCAAAGGAAATTTTTAGTCTATTGGGTAATCAGTTCCTTAGGTTTACATCCAAGCCACAAAATATGTATTTGTGTCAAATTTTGCCTTGCTATGAGAAGCTGTTGAAAAATCTGATCGAAATGCAGTTGGCCAGGTTTGCAGCTAAATTATATACATTAAACCTCATCTTTTCATGAATAGTTTGGGTTCAGCATTTTCATTGTCTTGAGCATCAACTTGAACTTTTTAGAAAGCAATTTGCAGGACAAAATACACTTAATTCCACAACAGTTGATGTAGATAGAGAGCATATTGTAGATCCAGGTGTCAATAATAACCTTGTGTTGTATATTGTTTCTGCCCTAGTTTAACAACACAGTTTATTGTTAACCAGTTTCCTCTTTATCCCTGCTAGCTGCAGATTTATTAGCAGAAACATGTTGTGCAAATGATGATTTATGATGGAATCATGTTGCCTGAGAAAATGTATTGATTTAGAATGAAGTTGGAGTCCTTACTACAAAGGCAGAACGAAGGAGATGAGAGCGATCTGCCTTGAATTAAGTTAAATTTCTCTGACTGCCCTAACATGCGTTTTCTTTCTTTTATAAGATTTTACATGAAAGAAAAGGTTACTTTAGGCATTTGCTTGTATTCAGTCCTTGTGATCTGCATTCCTCAACATGCCACAATTACTATGATTCGTCTTTGTTCAATTCTTTCATCAGTTCAAAGCAGTCTGGCATTTACCTTGGTAGCATTTAAAATGAACTAATCAATAGCTAGATGTTTGCTATTAAGAATGATGAAGAAAGGTTGAGTGGGAGGCAAACAAGGTTATCTACTTTTAATATATTACTTAATTCTTTTCTGTGTTGGAAGGAAGGCATGCCTTCATTTAATTGATTCTAATACACATACATGCAATTTAATGCGAATGACCAAGGGTGGACATTACAAATGCTGTTCATTTTTTACTGCTTTCATTTCTTTTTTAAGTGCCATGTCTTCGCTGAAGAAAATACATCGCTCTCTTGTTTAAACTGAAGATTAAAAGAGATTTTAAAGATAGCTAGGCAGCTTTAGCATACAAAAAGGAGGAAAACAGTGTATGTTTATTGCTTAAGCTGAGGCTCAGGAAAGTTATCCTGTTGTTGAAAGAGCTAGCTTGCTTTTGATACAGCATTTTTTAGACATCTGTGAGGTTTTTTTATCTTTTAAGTTCTATTGAAGTTTCTGTATAGGATTCATTTTACTTGATGCTTCTACTGCAACACGAATTTCAGTGATTTTGTTAAGCTTTCCGAGATCCCAGAAAGCCTGACTTTTTTCATAAACATTTTTTGCCAACCTATTCTATTGATTATTTCATGAAAGGATCCCTCTGCTACTCCTTCTTCCTTTCTTACTAAGCAATTCCTTTGGTACATAACCAGCACCACTATGCCTAACTTTGCAACAGCATCAAAACTAGAGAACTATCAATAGCCACGGCTCTGGGTTTTGTCAAAGCTCTTTATAAAGGAGCATCTCCTGAGCTACATCCAGCTTCTTTTCCATCCACAAAACCACATCCTTTGACTGCCTCCAGCTTGCCCAGAAACCACACTCCCTGCCCTCAGGCTCTCTTCTGTTTGCGAACCTCCACAGCTTCCAGAGGCTCCTCCAGCTCCTTAGATGCCAAAATTAAGTCTGAGCATCTCTGAAATGATAGGCTATGTGCAACAGCAATAACATCCTGAAACAGCATCTGGGGAGCAAATTTACAGACGGGTGCCCTCAAATTACAAAGCGACAAGGAAATGTTCAGTATACAAATGATGGGAGATGCAAATGAAGGAGGAAATTTGGTGCTAATAACACCCTGCTATCCGCCCCAGCCTGATCCAGTTTTCATTGGTTTGTGTTATCTTTAATAGAAGCTGAATCAAGACCAAAGAGGAAGAAAATAACACAGTATACAATGTGGGAGAGTGACTCCACAACAACATTTAAAACAATAAAGGGAGTTCATTTTCCTCCTGCTGTTGATACTACCCTAATATGGGTTTTTTCACATGAAATCAAGCCAAGTATGTACCTTGAATGCTGTGTGATGCCACCTTCTTCTCCTTTGTCAATGCTGTAATTGTGACAAGAAACATGTTCCACTTTTCTTTCTGAGTTTGAGTCTTGTTCTAGCTTCACTTGCAGTTGTAAAGCTTTTCTGACTTTTCTTAAATAATGTTCCCTTTGCTTCTGTCTCCTCTAAACAATATTTTGGCCAACATTATACAACTACTAGCATGGCATTTTCATTGTCAGCCATCTCTGTGCTGATGTACCAAACCTTCTGGCACAAACAGTAAACATCTGATTCAGAAGTAGTTAAAAAAACACTTTTTACACAGACAGAAATGTTTTTCTGTCTCTCATGTATTGCCAAGAGATAACACACTGATATTCTGGTCAGTCACTTAGCACGTTTTCATTGTTCAATATCAAGGTCACACATGACAGAAAGAGCAGATTTATTTTTAATATTCCTGCCAAGATGTAATGATTCTGAGGTAACTTTGTTCAATGTTCATATCACAACAGGAGCTGCTAGGGGTGTTTTGATAAGATTGGAGCTCTAATTCAATCTACAGCAATTATAGTAACAAGGGTGGTAAAGAAGAGCATACTTCAAATGCCCACTTCTCTTTGAATTAGATTCCTGAAAAGCAGATCTCACTAAATAAAATAATATGAATGAAATTTCGGCTCATTTATCTTTCTGAGTGGCATCTACTTCAACTGTGACTTTGTCTGTAACGTGTAAAGATAATGTTCCAAGATTTAGTATGTGACTCAAGATTGACTGAAGTATTTCATGGCCTCAGGTATTTATAAGTGGATGCATCCATTCCTTGCTGCTAAATTCCTTAGTGATAACTGCACTTCAAATTTCTGCTGCCAGATTGACAGTGAAATGCCAGTTCTAATTATTATCCATAATTGCAATGCTCTTTATCACCCACAGATAAACCTTACTTTAGTATAGAACAACTACATTTTGTCAATAGTAGATGATAAGTGATAGAAAGGAACAACTCAGTCTCAGAGGGATATGGTTTTAATCAGATTTGCTTCTGTTCAACAAAGGATTAATCAAAATTGTTATTGATTTATTTACAAATACAAAGTAATGTATACATTATATGTATGTGTATATATAATCTTAGCTCTTCTTAAACAATGGGCAAACAGAGGTGTCACATCTCCATTCAGGGTAACCTTGGGGAGAATCCAGAACAGAAATCTGACACCGTCATTCTAGAACAGTTTTCTACAGTCCTGCTGAAGCTAAGCTCCTGGAGTCAACTTACCTGCTAAGCATTGTAGGCTTTGTCACCAAGAATCAGTATAGTTCTTGAACATATGTCTGCTCCTAAGAACTTGAATGCTTACAACTAATGAGCTTAAAGTTAGGCAAGGACTTTAACTCTTTCCTAAATCTGTCACTAAACTTCATAATTCCTGTAGGATTGGATCCTAATGCCAATACGTAACAGATAAAGACAAAAGGCTTACCGTGAAAGCACAAGTGAAACAGTGTTAGTAGATAACAGCAAATCACAAAGCCCTGGCTAGTCTGAATGAGGAATGTATCGCTAGCCATTGGCCTGGGAAAGGGTAACTGCTTCCCATTTAAGGAGTATGAAGGGAAGAGTGAAAGGCACAAATACATGAGCACCTGAATAACACCATTTGTTGTGGATTACAGGACGGAAAATCAATGCAAAGCACTCAAAGGAGAAAGTTTTCCTGTAGAAGATCCCTCAATGTAAAATGCCAGTGTCAGAATTTTGTTGTCAAGACAACTCTGTCGGCCACTTTTGAAGACTGCACTGTTTAATATATTTAATAGTTCCTTCCTATGGTGCTTATGTAGATTGTTTACATTGATAGATGAATGACAGATGATGTCCTTTTCCTGTGTGTCTCCTTTCTTGAGATGAAGCAAGTCATGGAAGGGATAATTACAAACATGAGTGACTTTGGAGTTGGTTGAGTAGTTTAGGCATTTGCTGGGATTAGTGAGTGCATTTGTAGAGCTGCAAGGTACTTGTTAAACTGTTTTGAAAATAAGGATATGTAAGAAAGGAAAGAACTATCACCACAAAAGTTTTGATTTTATGCAGCAGCCTCAAAAATGGCAAATGTGCTCCCCAGGCTTTTTCCTAGATGCTTTTGAAGAATCACCAAAGGCTGAGAAGAAACACTGGTTTGTTATTAGCAACAGTCATTATCCTGCAAAGCAATATCCAAACAGCACAAAAATATCATCCTGAAGCTGGTAGCATCTTTTGGGACTTTATTCTCCTTTGGAAAACTGACTGTAATGGCATCTGAAATTATAAGCACTATGCTAACTCCCTGACTTGTTTACTTGGAGACAAAATGCTTTCTGCAGCAAAACTCAAAGACATGTAAGGACATAGGTTAGTAAGTTGTATATGGACATGTAGGGACTAACATTTCCCATACAAATCTTAAAATTATAGAACATTTGTGGTTTACAGTGTGTATAACACTGACTCTTTGGAAAATACTAACTGAAATATTAAAATTCAGGAAAATGAGTGTAGAATTGCCAGCATATTCAGCAATAAACCAGTTGCATTATATATCAGCACTTCAGCAGACTAAAAAACTTCTGTCAACAGAGTGGTAAATAAACTGCAACTGTGGTGAACCATCCGTTTGCTGTCAAACTCTTCTCTCAGTCTGACAATCATGGAATCATAGAATCATTTAGGTTGGAAAGTACCTTTAAGATCATCTGGTACCACCATTGGGATCATCTAGTCCAACCATTTAATGGTCCTCACCGTTAGAACCCAAGTAGTAGCATCCCATAAAATTATACAGAGAATTAAAGGTGCCCTGGTCTTGATGGTCACAATTAAATCTTATAAGACCACTGGAAATAGTTCCCCACTGACTAAAGTGCCTAGAAACATTGAGTATATGAAAAGTACTACTAGGAATAAAACCTTTTTTATGCAGTCTTTTTATTTTTGTTAATGGAAAATGTTTCATAACAGGTCACCTCAAAGGTGGACTTTCAGCTGGAGCTAGATAAAGAATTGACGTTTTCACCTTTAAAAACCTTCCTCTGAATCCACAAAGATAATTTCACTTCTATGCTGCCATGGACAAAACTGCTGTCTCCTGGAGTCCCCAGCCCAAGTTTGAAACTGTAGGAGGACCTGCTCTGGCAGGAGAGTTGAAGTGTTGGACTAGATTATCTTCAGAGGTCCCTTCCAACCCCTAATGTTCTGTGATTCTGTGATTCAGTCTTCACTGCTCAGGCTAGCCCTCAGGAGCGCCAGACTCTACAGGTAACAGGGAAAGTCTGGAGGAAGGAAGACTCTCCTTTGGTTGAGGAGGATCAAGTTAGAGACCAATTAAGTAAACTGGACATCTGCCTGTCTGTGAGTCCTGATATGATGTGCCCGCAAGCGCTGAGGGAGCTGGCAGAAGTCATTGCTGGTCTGCTCTCCACCATCTTTGAAAGGTCCTGGAGAACAGGAGAGCTGCCTGAGGACTGGAGGAAAGCCAATGTCACTCCAGTCTTCAAAAAGGGCAAGAAGGAAGACCCAGGAAACTACAGGCCAGTAAGCCTCACCTCCATCCCTGGAAAGATGATGGAACAGCTCATTCTGGGCATCATCTCCAAGCATGTGGAGGAAAAGAGGGTTATCAGAAGTAGTCAACCAAGGGGGTTCAAGGGGACCGAGGGGAAGTCATATATGACTAATCTAATAGCCTTCTATGATGGCATGACTAGATGGATAGATGAGGGGAGAGCAGTGGATGTTGTCTACCTTGACTTCAGCAAGGCTTTTGACACCGTCTCCCACAGCATCCTCATAGGCAAGCCCAGGAAATGTGGGTTAGATGAATGGACAGTGGGGTGGATTGAAAACTGGCTGGCAGGTAGAGCTCAGAGGGTTGTGATCAGTGGGGCAGAGTCTAGTTGGAGGTCTGTGACTGGTGGTTTTCCCCAGGGGTCACTACTGGGTCCAGTCTCGTTCAACATATTCATCAAAGACCTGGATGAAGGGATAGAGTGTACCATCAGCAAGTTTGCTGATGACATAAAACTGGGAGGGGTGGCTGACACACTGGAAGGCCGAGCTGCCATTCAATGCGACCTGGACAGGCTGGAGAGTTGGGCAGAGAGAAACTTAATGAAATTCAACAAAGGCAAGTGTAGCATCCTGCACCTGGGGAAGAATAACCCCATGCAGCAGTACAGGTTGGGGGCTGACCTTCTGAAAAGCAGCTCTGCAGAGAGGGACCTGGGAGTCCTGGTGGACAACAGGATGCCCATGAGCCAGCAATGTGCCCTTGTGGCCAAGAAGGCCAATGGCATCCTGGGGTGCATCAAGAAGAGTGTAGCAAGCAGGTCAAGGGAGGTCATCCTCCCCCTCTATTCTGCCCTGGTGAGACCACATCTAAAGTACTGTGTCCATCTGGACTATCCAGTTTAAGAAGGACAGAAAACTGCCGGAGAGGGTACAACAAAGGGCTACGAAGATGATTAGGGGGCTGGAACATCTTTCTTATGAGGAAAGACTGAGAGAGTTGGGTCTTTTTCATCTGGAGAAGAGAAGACTGAGGGGGAATCTCATCAATGCTTACAAATACTTAGAGGGAGGGTGCCGGGGGGAGGGTGCCAGACTTCTTCAGTGGTGCCCAGTGATAGGACAAGAGGTAATGGACACAAACTTGAATGTAGGAAGTTCCATCTGAATATGAGGAGGAACTTCTTGACTTTGAGGGTGGCAGAGCACTGGCACAGGCTGCCCTGAGAGGTGGTGGAGTCTCTGACTCGGGAGACATTCCAAACCCGCCTGGATGCCATCCTGTGCAACTTGCTGTAGGTAGACCTACTCTGTCAAGGTTGTTGGACCAGATGATCTCCAGAGGTCCCTTCCAACCCCTAACATTCTCTCATTCTATGATTCTGTGACTTCCAGGGATGGGGTCTCCACAGCTTCCTTGGGCAACCTATTCCAGTGCCTCACCACCCTCAGAGTGAAAAATTTCATCCCGAGATCTAATCTAAATCTACCTTCTTCCAGTTTGAAGCCAAAATCCCTCGTCATATCACTACATGCCCATGTAAAAAGTCCCTCTCTGGATTTCTTGCCCTTTCAGATACCATAGGCAGGAACATCTAGGATGACATAGAATTCATAGGATAGAAGTTTTTGCTGTTCCACTCTGAACTGAAGGTGTATGATTAGAGTAGCCTTGGAAAGTCAGCTTGAACACCGTACATCCAGATCAGGCACACAATACACCTGCACACTGGGGAGATGCTCTCCAACCAGATTATCAGAGGTAAGTAACGCTCCCTTCCCTCATACGTAAATACATATATATGTTTGTATATAAGTGTAAATTTATGTGCAGTTCCTGATGCTACAAACCATCAGAACTAAGCCATCCACTTACCCAGCTGGGACAGTCTGTAATATTTCAGAAGCAGGACAGACAGCTTTGGCCATTTGTGGGGAATTTTATGATTTTAACCTTCTTGCCATTAAAACAAATCTAAGAAATACTCGAACAACTGTGAGCAACAGGGAAACAGTCGGGTGTTTGTTTGGCTTCAGAGCCTTTGGCAACTAAACCCTGTTACTTATGCTCAGCACTGAAAGAAGGAGGAGATGAGACTGGATTTCCCAGCTACAGCGTATAAAACATCCGCCTGCAGACTCACATTCAAGTCTGCTGTAGAGCAATGATTTTAAGCCATATTTTTGTTTTCTAAGAGACTGCTGTAATTACTAGACTATGAGAGAAAGTTTGTTCAGTTCTATTTTGTGCCAAACAACAGTAAATTCAGGAAACGTGCAAATGACTGTAAGCTCCTCTAGTGCTTGCATTTCTCAGGGAGCCTTGAATTAAAATCCTTGTTGATAGCAACACCACCGCAATAATAACAACCACAACAATGGTTGTAACCACCCTGCTAAAGCGCTGATCTGTATGGAAGGTCTATTTGGATGATCTACCATCAGACACAGTAATCACCAGGAAAGAAAAGAAACACTGGTCATTTAATCTTAAAACTTTCTTAGGGGTTTTTTGTGGCTGTTTTTTGTTGGTTTTTTTCCCCATAACGTTCCGTTTTTGAACAATATCCTCCATGATGGTTAATAATTAGAATATCCCTCAAAGTCATGTTATATTGATTGCACTTCCTAAAGATCCTTCCTTCAGAATGAAATAACGCTCCACCACTCAGAGCATCTGTAGGCAAAGATAAAGCACCCAAATACTGTGAACATTTTCTAGAGTGCAGCCAGGCAGCCCAGGATATATATGAACATTACAAACATTTTGGGCAGCTAGATATGCTAGCCAAATTTTTCACTTAAAAGCAGATTTCAAATTCTGCCCCTAAATTTGACCACTAGAAAAGAAGTAGCTCCTGGAAATAATAAAATGAGATCACAGTGTTTTTATTAACGGGTGAAACTTTTCTGATAATGATGAAAGCGGAATGTAATGAAATCCACTTGTCCACCTTGATGCAGTTAAAGTCACTGATCTGCTTCTTAGATATCAAGAAAGTATTTGACCAGGTCAAATAGACCTTCCTTTCCTATATATTGTGAAAGCCTGGATTTGATGACTTTTTTTTTCTTTTTTCTTTTTTTTTTTTTTCAACTAAGGGTATATGTTTTGGTCAATGGTAGGTTATCATAACAATTTTTCTTTCAGAAGACCACTGGACAAGAAAATCAATATGTTATCTTGCTCTTTAAGTTCATGCATTTTTCAGGTGGTTCAACTAATACAAAAATGCTCATATTTGAAGAATAATTGGTGCTAACAGAAAACAAATTGGTCCTCTAAATGGGCACTTTTAACTTATTTTTAACCTCTGGTTTGTATTCCCTAATTTTATTTTCATACCCAGGGAATTTCAATGCAATCTCCATATACTATTAATAAAGTTATGTACAAATTCCAGTGCTATTAAAACTAATTAAAACCATTCTTTCTTATTAGATGGATTTCTCTGAAGTTAGGAAGAATTCGACAGCAAAGACATGGTATAATTTTAAGATATTAAATTTAAATATAGAACTGCAAACTACAATTTTCTATTAATGTTCTGCCAGACAGTTTTTAAAAACACAATGCAGTCTCCTGTGATTAAGAAGGAAGGCTACAGAATGAAGTTTTGTAGAATAAAATAAAATTCTGAAAAATAATTATGTTTTTTATTTACTTTTTGTTTATTTTTATTTATTTTTGTGATGTGTGTTTTATTAATAACATCAGGATAGATTTTCTCTAGATTCAGGACACGATCTTGGAATTTGATGGAATCATCACACCTCTGTACAACAGGGACGTAGATATGAAACAATGGTTCTTTGTGCACTTTTATTTGTCCTTCAGTTACTGGAAAGGGAGCCACAAAGATATGGAAAATTACATAAGATGTTCATATTCTTTTTACCCTACATCTCTTAGGGACTGCCAAAAATCTTATCCCAACGGAGCTGGCTATAATCCTAGCACTGCCTATTACTCCTTGCCATATCCTGAGTGGGCAGAGAGGGAGCCACCACCCTCTGCAAGGTCTCTGCCCCAAAAACAATTTAGTTAGACTTTCCAGTAGCTATTTCAACCTCCTAAGACTGGAGAAAGCAATGACCTTTAGAAGAGGCTGTGAAACAGTGCAACAACACCTGGTGCGATGTCTCGTGCCATCCCTGTCTTTCTCTCTCCCCTTGTCCTGCATCTTGTCCACTCCAGGCAAGACATTTACAAACACAGTGGGGTGCATGTGCCAAATCTTAATTTTTTTACAGTAAAAACTGAGTGAATAATTATATTTCAGCCTTGGAAAATTTCTCCTTTTGGCTTTTGCTCCACCCTTTTCTCCCATCAAACAAATAGCTGCTGATTGAGGCAGGTGCTATTTTTAACTAGCAGCTGAAATGTTCCTTTATTGGCTTTTCATTTTCAATGCTCTTTCTTCCCCAGTTTACTTAAGGGATTTTTGCAATTTTAGAATTCATTAGATGAACCCAGAGACATAGGTTAGGTGGATTTCTATGGAAATACCTACAGTGGGTCATGAGAATCAGTTTATTTTTCATATGTTCAGTCTTCCCAGACTGTCTTAATTCAGGAAGAAACAAACCACCACGTCTAATAGATGCTGGCACGCAGGACCCAATGCTTAACACAATTCGGTTAGACACAGAATTAAACGTGAGTTACTTTGCACAATTTAATGCATGTCAGGTGGCATTTAAAGAACAGCAAGACGTGTTCAAATTAATTTTTGGCCCTGTTTCTATGTGAATACCTGTGGGAACTGAAAGAAAGAAAAGAAAGTAATTATAAAAATATTTAAATATCCTTGTCTGCTACAGTCCATTATAAAAACTATAAGAAAAGAAAGGACAACAGTTTACTTTACATTTCTGACATTTCCTGACACCTATCAGGAAATTCATCTAACCAAAAGGAACAAGACTTCAGTTTCATTTTTCATGTTCAGTAACCGTTCAGAGGCGAGGAACCTGATGGAGATCGGCTTCCTGCAGTGGCGGCTTTCCAAGCAGCCAGCCCTGGAGAACACAAGTCTCTGTGGAGCGCAGCTGGTCCAGCTGCCTCATGCCAGAGCCCTTCAAAGTTATAGCCTTTCACACATCTTCTTTCAAGTAGGGAAAGGAAAAAATGAACGATGTTTAAGCTGTGTGGCCTCTCAGATATCTGTCATTTAAAGTGCAGTGGTGCTCATTGGGTGGGAGAGTTCTTGCTCACCATCAGCCACTTAAAAGTCAGGCTTTTTAGCTTAAGCCTGTTATTGCCAGCCTCTCTGCAGTCACTAGAGGAATATCACCATCTTCAGACTTATCTCCATCCAAAAATACCACCTCTTTATCTCTCTGCTTCCCCATGCTGCCACGTGCACCCCAGTGTTTCTCTTGGTCTTCTGTGAAGCTGCAGGTAAATCTGTTCCTTCTGGGGTTCATCTGTTGAGGACAGATGGTCTAATGTCCGTCCTCTCTGGGCTTTGAAGAAAGAGTTACTCTTCTGGTTTCAGTGATAACTTCTGAAGGAGCTAGACTGGGTATTTAAAGCAAGGTAGTAATTTTTAGCCCATGTTGTACGGCTTAGCTGCACTGGGCTTATAACCATACTGGCAGTTTCATTCTTGGCCTCCTTCACCAACACTAACTGGAACATATTAAAAATACCAAGGGAAGGATTCAGTGTGGAATGATCACTCTTGGATACCCTACAGCACCTAAAATAGCCCAAAGCACCTATGTGTAAACATCCGAATTGCTCACAAAGTTTTGTAGCACCAGGTGTTGTTAGAAACAGCATTACCTTCTAGCACTTTTCTTTTGCACGTGCATCCAGATTGCACAATCAGAGTGCAAAGCTGGTTAGGTGTTTCAATCTCCACATTTGTAGAAGGCTCAAGCATTCGGGGATTACTCCCAGTGTTCTTTATTCCTGACAAAGCACGTCATTCTCTAGAGGTCCCTTCCAACCCCTAGCATTCTATGATTCTATGATTCCATAACCATTGAGAGCCAAGACGTCTGATGTTTTATTCAGCATCTGAATTGTAGGTGTTGTGCATTGAGCAACACCAGCCTTTGCCTAATGCAAACACTCATTTAGAGTCTCTTAAGGATGTGACTTCTCTTTGCCACATAGTGGAGGAGGCTGCCTCCATTACACCTCTGCCAATAAAAGCCTGTGATCTCTGTGTGCGTGGAAGTCGAGCATTCATAGGTTTCCAGGGGTGAGTTGCACTGCCAGACTCTGCCAAGGACTGTCTTCCTGGCACTCTGCACCTATGGGATGCACACAGAGGTCCACCAGAGGAGATATGGGGACTCCAACCCTTGTCTCCCCTTCCCTGAGCACACGTGGAGGTGCCGTGCCAGTCTGGCAGCACCTGAACTCTGCTCTCTAGTTTGTACAATGATTTATCTTTATCTTAGGGTGAGGAGGGCTATGTGCCAGAGAATAACATGGAAGGGGAATGCCCAAACTGAGCGGACAGAGGAGGGAGGCATGGTCAGAGGCAGCATTTCTGTCTCTTCCTCATCCAGTCTGGGAAGGCACCCAGGCAGATTGCCTCACTACAGCCAGCTCCGCCAGTCTCTTCATCCACCCTGCAAAAGGCAGAACTCACAGCCTACTGCTGTCCCACTGGACAAAGGCAGGCAGTCCCCCTACCTGGCTCAGCAGACCCACATGAAGCAGGGAAGCTTCTCCCGCTCCAACTCTTTCTTATCCCCTGCCAAACCCCCAGGGGCTACTGCTTCAACCTCCTCCGTTTCGAATGCGCTCTGAAGCCTGAAGCTTACCTCATCCTATAACTCTTTTAACTTCCGTTGTTATTCTGCTGCTCATCCCTTGGTATGGTTATGAGACGTCTGACTCCTGTTAAACTCCACCTGAAGCCCCGAGCAGCTGCGACGTCCGCTTACAGGCTGGCCAGGACGCTTGGAAAGAGAGAGTGCGGTTATACAATAAATAAGACGGTTAAATACAAACCATCATCGAAGTAGCTTGTTGCATCTCTTTAATTGTATTATCTGTATCTTTAATTGATATTTATGTGTATCTGATTACCACAGCAGGATTAGAAGGGATGAAGAGAAGGCAGACGCAAGCACAGAGCCACTAATAAACTGTTCTTTTCTAACAGTGCTCTATTTATGATCATGCAAAGCCTAAACTAACTTCCGTTAAAATAAATAGAGATTTCTTTTTACTTTGATGTGTCAGAAACCAAGAGTAAGATCTATAACGTAAAAAAACCTCATTGAGCTCAAGGAGCTGTGCTGAGTGCTGTCAGCATTCACGGCCCTGCTCCTTCCCCTCTTTCTCTCCTCACCCCCGGGGTTCAGTGGCTCTGTTAAAGCCTCTCCTGATTTGTAGCAGTATGAGAGAAGAGTTTACATCCTACATATTTTTTCAAGCCACGCACAGGAACTGTAATGTAGCAGTGCAGAGGCACTCCAACTAATATACTAATTGGATGCAGATGTGTACTGCCTCTTGGAAAAATAAGACCAACTGGATGATCAACAAGAGCCAAATGGGTAATTTCTTTTTAAACAAATTGGTTTTATTAACTTAAAACTGCCCATAATCCAACTAGTCTGGCAGAGCTTGGATACTACAAAACCACAAGCAGTGTGCGATACCTGTTATTATCTCATAGTACTTTTGGCTGTGATCTTACCATTCTGAATAAAGGACTAACATGTAACGCTGAAGTTTCTCTTAAATAAAGGGTAGCATGTGTGAGCACTGCCCCAGGAGCCGGCCAGGAAATTAACAGTGATTCAGGCTAAATTCTTTTCTTGCTGCCTACTTTCTTCAGCGGGAATGCATTTCTATACTCTGCCCACAGAAAACCCAACTCCCACCCACGTTCAGTGAGCAAAGGGCACTGTCAGAGGGAAGGAAACCACGCTAGCCTTGCTTTTAGTGGAGAGGAAAGGTTTTAGCGATCACTTTCCATGCTACTCGCCATCCTATCAGCCACCAAGACATGTGTGCTACTGAGACTGACATTTTAAAGGTTAACATGGAGCCCTTTCATCTAAGAGATGCTACTGCCAGGCAGCAAATTCTTATATAGCTCATGCCTTTGGGAGTGACAGGAGGAGCGCGATGTCAGTGTAAGGCAAGAGGCTACAAAGTCAAAAGGGTCCCACTGAACATGAATCCCTTGGTGCTGCTTAACAACGTTGACTTTCTTGAGTGGCAGATGACCAAACAAAGGGCCAAAAGCTACACGTTTTTTTGAATATTTTTCTTCCTTTGAGAACCAGCATATTTTTATTCTCCCTCTGCCAGTTTAATTTCTGTGGAAAAATAATTCACCCTGTAAAATGATGGTTATGACTTTACTGGAGACAGGAGCAAAAACAATGGGTATTGTCAATACTCTTTGGAAACAAAATGGATGGAAGAGCCAATAGTGTCAGCATCTATACTAGTGCCACCGGTGTCAGGAGCATTGCGTCTCTCTTCTTGAACCCTCTGGCATCACTTGATCTCTGAGTCCTGCTCTTTGAGTGATGATTAGTGGTTTGGGAGGGCAGCCAGAGATTTTAATGTCAGAATGAGGGACTGCAGGCTACTGAGTGGCATCTAGGAATTACTGCAGGAGGTCTATGTTTTCCAGGTCAGTTAGAGTATGTCTTTTTCTTTTTAAACACATGAAATAAAATTCAACAAATAAAAACAGTACCAGTGAAGCCTAGATATAGTATCAGTGTAACCCGGGTACGCATTTTAGCCTTGAGAAAACTGAAAAATAGTAACAATGGCAGTATTCTTACCCCTGAAAGCAATAAAAGAAAGAGAAAAAGGAGCTAAGTTACCACAGAGCAGAGAAACTATAAAGATCAGCTGAATGCAGCAGAGAAAAAAAATCAAAACTTTGGTGTTTCCTGTTACTGGTTTGAGAGAATACAATATATCTAGAAGTGCTTGTCTTACAAGGATAGCCTTGTACCAGAACAGTGGTGTATGAATATCAGATTTGAATAATTACATTTGAGATGATCTCCAATTCAGATTATTTGAGACTAAAATCAATTCAGACATAACATCTTTTAGTTTTAATTTTAGAAATGTGTTAACTGTAAACTACAAGAGGAGTAAATAATAATTTAGTGAGACCCATGCGAAAGATGTTTATTTGAAACCTTTAAAGGAGTTAAACATCAAAAAAAAAAAAAAAAAAAAAAGGGTTNAAAAAAAAAAAAGAAGGGTTGCAAGGTTACATGCATTCAAACTTAACAGATGAAATGCTTTCGTTTTTTAATGGAAAAACAGGTGGCAGCCTGGTTGGGTTGCTCAAGTTGCATGTGATTCAGGAGCAGACACTTCCCTGATGTAAGAAAAGTCATAAGTCACAGACTGCAGCCGTGTAATGGATCTGCATGCTCTGTGCCAGGAGGTACTAAGAGGGACCTAGAAGCTCCTGGGCTTCAATCCTTAACCTTGAGGTAAATCCCCTTGTGTTAAAAAATGCACTTTTGAATAATTTTCAGTAGAAACTGACCAGGCCCTTAAAGCCACACAATTTATCTAATGGTTGATTGCAGCATCCAAATACAAATGTCTTGAGGTCATGCTTGGAAACATGTAAACAATGATAACTGCCATACAGATCTGCAAGTTTGAGAATAACCATGAAGAAAAGCAAAAAGATTCCAGTTAATAAATTATGAGAAATATATCAAGTCAGTCCTCTTCAAATTTCTCAGTTAATGAAAAACAAAAGTTGCATAAAGTACTGCATTCAGCTCTGAGGCCTCCAATATAAGAAGGACACGGACCTGTTGGAGTGAGTCCAGAGGAGGGCGACAAAGAAGATCAGAGGGCTGGAGCACCTGGAGAAGAGAAGGCTCCAGGGACACCTTACAGCAGCCTTCCAGTACCTAAAGGGGGCCTACAAGAAATCTGGAGAGAGACTTTTTACAAGGGCGTGTAGTGACAGGACAAGAAGTAATGGCTTTAAACCGGAAGAGGGTAAATTTAGATTAGATATAAGGAAGAAATTCTTTACTCTGAGGGTGGTGAAACACTGGAACAGGTTGTCCAGAGAAGTTGTGGATGTCCCATCCCTGGAAGTGTTCAAGGCCAGGCTGGATGGGGCTTTGAGCAACCCGGTCTAGTGGAAGGTGCCATGGCAGGGGGGTTGGAACTAGATGATTTTTCCAACCCTTCCAAACCAAACCATTCTATGATTCTGTGGTTCCATGATCCTATGATTCTACTATTCTATGATCTATTTAGTAATTTGCACCGCATGTCAGGTTCCCCAAGGAACTATTTTAAGCCTCCTGGAACTGTGCAGATGCTGATGTTTTTTCTCTGTGGGGCACCTGTTGGGGTCAGAGCATTGTCCCTTGCTTGCCTCTCTCATACAGAATGGAGGTGACAGTGACCAGGCAAGAGCAGGAATGCTCTGGACATGTACACACAACTAGGTAAGTTTTTATTTTTTAATCGTAGGCATACCTTGGAAACAGCTGCAAGAATCATATTCTCGGTTTCATTTTCCAAAGCTATGCAGCGGTTATTTTGGCATCTAACACATCTGGCCTTCAACAGTGTTCTCACGGCTTCACTCTGTTCAGCAGTCTGTATGGCAGAGCTCTTGCATTCACAGGATCATTCACAGGTTCAAACCACAGGAAGATTTCATTTGGAAGGGACATCTGGAGGTCACCTCAACCAACTTTCTTTTCTAAGCCAGGCTAACTTCAGAAGTAAAAATCTAGCTACAGTTAAACCTTAATCTTTTACAAAAGGTGATTTTTCCAGTCTTGGAGTTTTACACTCCAAACAGGGTTTCTCAAATTTTCTGTTCTCGATGTTGTCTGCCTGAATCATCATTGTACTAAATATAGTTGTCTGTGCGAATGACATACTCTTTCAAATCACTGCTACAGCTCACCTATCATGGTTTTGCAGACTATCAATGATGTGGGGGTGACAATTTGGCAATTTTTGTTTTAAAATGTATACAAATGACCATAGTTCAATATATGGCTTTAGCCTGAATAAACTTCTACTGTCAGCTGGCATAGTAATAATTATGTTGTATAGATTCTTTTTAAGATCATTATGACAGATTCAAATTAGACCTAGATACTGTTACAGAATCCATATCAAATGAGCTACTGATACACTAAGATCTTCAGGAGAAACATTTCAAAGTGAGTAACTTGTAAGGCAGGATTCATTTTTATAGCTTTTGTTCCACAGCACTGCAATTAAAAGCCTGACACGATTAAACCCCAATCTTGATGGAGGACTTTGCTTCTCAGCTGGTAATATCTTGTGTATCTGATTTTCAGGTCTGTGTTTAAACGTTAATTTTGCAACTCTTTTTATTCGCTACTCCTTGCAATTTTGTTTATCTTTCAGAAGCCTGCTCTGGCAGTATTTCATAGACGGTTATACAGTTCTGACACTCTGGGCTCCAGCTAGTCAAATGTTTCATTTCTGTCCTGGCTATATTTGTCTGTGGCTTAGAGGTATATTGGCTAACAAAGTTGTGGAATGATTTGCAATCACATAGATATTGTCCCAGATCTGGATGAACTTTTAGGAAATCTGCTCTGCAAAGGATCACAATGAGCTATGTTAATAGCCTGTATCTTATTTTCATATGAAGTATCAGGACAGCTGTCTGTAATAGGAAGACTTGTACCGCAGAACAACAAACTAATGTGTATAAACCCATAAGCTGCTGCTCTGCTGGGCTCTGAGCAGCCAGCTGGTATTATTAGTCTTGCCACTCGCTGGAGAAGCTGCTGATTTTGCCAGTGTTTGGGTAATAGCTCTGCCCTGGGATCTGTTGGAGCTGTTGCACATCCATCTGGCAAGAGGTTTAGCGATGCGCAAGAGCTCCAGCCTCATGAACAACCACGGAGCAGCGTGTGCTGATGCCAAAGGCAGTCGCTGGCAGAGCTGCCTTGCCTGGCAGTGGGTCTGCGCTGACACAGCCCCCGGCGCACTGCGCAGCCACCTGAGGCTGGCCCCCTCCATCCATCGTCGCTGGGGGTGAATGGCTGCTCCTCCTGGAAGCTGCTAAGACAGCAGTCTTAAGCGTACATAAAGAGACTAAGCCCCTGAATGTCGAAACAGCAGCTGCCAATTTATGTCGTTTGGAGGAGTGGTCACCTAGTGTGCTGGAGTGTGTGTGGCGGGTATTAGAGTAGCCACCTAGAAATACGACACACGGCTAGCTTAAGGATTATCAGGGAAAAAAATTAGGTCCCGCTCTGAAATATTTCTGATGTTCCTTAATTTATGGGGGCTAGGGAGTAGAACGTTTCGGTGGGAAGTTAAATACCTTAACAGTTAGCTGCACAACAACGGGGGCTGGTGGAAGGAAGAGTGTGACAAAATCAATATACTTTTATAGACAGATAAAATATCTAAACCCATTTCCCTATAAATAATAATGGCATTTAAAACCTATTACCACACTGTAGTAAAATGAAACAATAACAGCTGTTCTAAAGATACTCAGTTCTGGAACATTAGAAATTAGAAGAAGCTACCCAGAGATTAATTGCTGGGGAGAAGCACAAACAAAATGCAATTTGGAACACGATTATGTACCTCTGAGGAGGACTCTCAGCAGTGTCATTGTGGCTGTTCGATATCTGAGCTTTCTTAAAAGCTTCAAAAGCATCTGTGCAGGGCCCAGCCTGAAGGACCTCGCCTGTAACAGAAGCCTATGAGTATGCGGTTCAAAGACAAATAGTCATGGATTCAGTAAGTGGGTCACCATGTGACCTTCTTTTTAATCTATCCTATGCCATTTGACTTCCAGAATATAAGACCAGGTTTTATCAACAGGTAATTTCACTATTTGTGTCATACAGTCATCTTTTCAAAATCACTGGATATAAATCAAGCTGCCTTGTGATAAATACAAAGCCACAACTTCATATTGCTGTATGAAAGCACTTTATTAAAAAACCCCACCCTGAGATAAAGCAGCAAGTCAATCTAAATTAAAATAGGTAGCCTAGCAGCACCGTGGTTTTGCTTGAGAATAGGAAGTTGGAAATATATCTAGCTAGTACTTTCCTTTCTGCATGGTCATATTTGGTCCTAAAAAATTCTCAGGGATTCAGAAAGCAGGAAGTCTACCCTGGATGAAGCTAAATGATTTCCACCCTCTTCTCCCTTTTCAACTTTATTAAAAAAATTAATTTGAAAAAAAGAGCAGCCTGGATTTCCATACTGTACAATTATGTCTTGTTAAAGGAGAGGTTATCTTGAAACTGTCTGGTTTCTTTTGGTGCTCAAAGTCACATACGGTAATGACATTGACAGAATCAGAGGCAGTCGTTTGATGACTGACAGTCACTGTCTCTTCAACATAGATACCTTCTGCTTTACTGCTACTTTTCTACAAAGAAGCGAGGAGTGCATGCTAGCGGGCAGAATTTTTGACAAATGTAAGCTTTCCTCCTTTATATTCTTTTCAGAGGATGACGCACTTGGCTGCTCCTGGAAAATTCATGAATCATGGTTTCCAAGGTCTTTGTCACGGTTCCTATTGTAACAAAAGCTAGATGGACAATTGATAATAACTTATGCAGAAGATTTAGCCACTTTTTCTGTTTTAGAAGTTAGCTTCAAGACAGCTGTGAGAATTACGAATTTACTCACTCTTCATTACTGCTTAATTCTTGGGGTGGGTGAATAGCAGTCTGAAGGTTGTTTGCAATCTGCCCGGTGTAAATATTTGTCACTTGTTGTAGGCATTGTCCTCCAATTGTTCTAGCTAAGGCAGGGGCTGCCAAACTGAGAGGTGAGCACCACTGCATGCATGCAAGCGCGCTGTCCCAGCTGGTCACTCCACAGCAATTCACAGGAATGAATAAACTTTGTGACTTTGTGGGTGTCAATCTAAGCTCTACAACAACAGAAGTTCCTGGAGGGCCCTTCATTCTTCCAGGGAAAGAGTGAGTAAGCACAATGGGAAAAGAGAACTGCCAGGAATAAGGAGAGTGTGTTGAAAAATTTAAGTCTCTCCTTTTCTTCCTCTGCACAGGAGTAGCATTATATTTGGCCATATGCACATCCAGCTTAAAAATAGCTGGATTCCTTCCTGACTAAGAGGGAGAAGGGTATAAACCATATGTATTGGCTGTCCAACAGACTTACATCTACATGTGAATATACATGTGTGGTCCTGGCTGTGAGTGATGTCATCGTGTGTCGGTACGAGTGCCTGCCAGGTACACTGGAAACAAATCCATTCCCTGCTTTACTAATAACACTGTCCTTCCTGAGCGGAGCCCGAGCCAGCTCCGAGGAGCTTGGAAGGGTTTTTCAGGGGAAATCTATCCATGATTTCAGTGACTCAGTGATGTACATGCTGCAGAGCTATTTATTTATGAATAATGTACATGATGTACTTTTCACCCTTATAATAGGAACGGCGTTTGAAAACTCTTGCTTTTCTTCTGAAACTTCTTTCCAGCTACTTTACTGCCCAAAACCTTCCTCTGTTGGCTTTGTCTGAGGAACACAGCACAAGTGTTTTGTAGCTGGCTTTTTGGATTATTCCATCTACATAATCTCTGGATCCTTCCACACCTCCACAACCATTATTCTGCCCTGTGCTTCTGCAGACAACCCACAGAAAATTTGTCCACTCACAGAGCCTTAGGTGGTTTGGCCAGTCTCCTCCATGCTTCATGGCCATGTTTAGGGTATGGACTTTCGTTTTTCATGCATTTTACTTCTAAAAGTAAACTTAATTACCCTCCCCCTCCCTCCCCGAACGAACTAATGTTCCCTTCAGTTTTAAGATTTCATCTAGTTTGTGCCATAACAAGAAAGAACAGGAAATAGTAAGGGCTGAAAGAGTTCCCTAAGCGTGAATTTTCTCTCCGTGAGTTTGAAGGGGACAGTCTTCATGGGGATATCAGTAACATGACTAAGCTGTACCAACATTGGCATAGCGATGTTGGAAAACTATATCAACCTGCTAAACAGAAACACATTTGGGATTTTTAGACAAGATTGAAAAGAAACTAAGATAGAAGTGACTGAGAGAAGATAATTAAATACAGAGGATTTTGCAGTGCCAGAGAACTCAAGAGAAGGTCTGTCTACCTGTAGCAGGAGAGCTTCTGGTTTGGTTCAATCATTTGTTTTCATCTGTTTTTAGGGTATGATTTGACACTGTTTGCCGATAGAACGGCTGCCAAAATGCCACTTTTCCTACCACCTGTTTCAAATTAAATAAGGGGTTTTTCTCAGTAGTGAAGATAAAAAGCAATAGAAGTTTTGCATACCAGTTGAGCTACAATCCTACAGTTGGGTACTTCTGTTTTGGAATACTTTTCAGACTGAGAGTTTCTTACATAAATATTTTTTAATTGATTTCAGAAGATGGTTATTTTGCCAGAATTTCTCTATCCATCCTAGATATCCTAGAGAAGATAATAATGTAGAATTATTCATTGAAACTGGTGTTCATTTCTAGTTGTGGCTGAAAATTGAGACTTCTAAGAAAGGTTTCCCATTCCCCATGACAAAAGGATGTATGTAGCTACTGTCCATATATAATATCTTTCCCAAATATCTTCTATTTTGTTTCCTTCAGAGTTTTTCCTACATATATTTTTAATAAGCTCTGCCTCGACAATTTTTTGTTCTGCACTTGCTCTTGCCATCTTCTCATGGAATTTCTAATACATATGAATATTTTGAACCTCACACAGTAAAGCAGACTAATCAATTACAGAGCAATAAAAAATCTCTGGAAATGAACCAAAACATTTCTCTGCAACTGAAGAGCCTCAGACAAGCTGAGAGTAAAGAGGTTTAACTTGGTCCCTTGCCAAATAGACCATACCTCTTTGAGAAATCAGATCAGACAAGATATGAGCACAAACTTATAAACCTCTGAAATTGTAGAAAAAAATTGAATCCTCCTGCTGTCCAGAAGCCCTCCCTGATAGCATTTCCCTCCCACCTCTGCCTTTTTCTTCTTCTGGGCTAGTTGTAACCCCTGGTAAAGGAACTCAGTCAGGACTGATCATGATTTTCCTGTGCTTACTCTGCTGTTACTTGCTGCAGTGTGAAAGATGTATTTTGTCTCACTTAGCCCAAATTAAGAAACACAATGGTTTTGTTTATAAATGAAGCAGTGGTTTTCTTCTCTCTCTCTCTTTTTTTTTTTTTTTTTAGAACATATTAAGTGAGGAAAGGGTTGGCAGGTTAGATGACCTTGGCTCAGTGCGCTGCATTTATTCAGTCTATCTGTGTTAAAATGAAGACTTTGCACTGATGTGGCAAAGCCTTAGCAAACTGCTTTGATGCTTATTAGGCCTCTGGCTCAGAGTAAAAAAAAATAAAAATTAAACAAAATCCCAACAAAAACATAAAGAAGTGAAAAAAGAAAATCTACTGAGACAGGGCAAAAAAGAAGAGGGAGGGCACACATGGTAAAAAGCAACCTAAGCTTTCCTTAGCTGGGCTATACCCAGAGCATTTCCTTGGATGGCCAGGGTAGCTGCGACACTTAGTGTTGTAAAATTAACATTTAGGGATGGAAGAAGTCCATATGGCTCATCTAGATTCATTCATTTTTCTGTCTAGCTTTGATACCTTGTAGTATTTTTATCCTCTAAGTGCTTGCATGTCTATTTTTTTTCCCCAGTATGTTCCTGAATAAAGCATATACTGCTACTTTTGGTACTAAGAGATTACCCAGTGAAGAAAAAAGTGAACTCCCTTGGCATATGCTTATTTCATTTGCCTAAGTTTGTGCATTCTATAAATTATTCAGAGAAGTGAAATTAGTGGATCAACAACAGCTCTGGTTCATCGGGTCATATTAACAATCTTGGACCATTAGGTTGGTAAGGTGCCAAAGTATAACACAGATAGTGAATTTACAATGCAGATTTTCAGAATAATCCTCTACACAGCATCAAAGTCCATTTGTGAGATATTCCTGTAAAATATAATTGTCAGTGCAGCCCCATCCCTGGAGTCAGGGATGAAATCTGGGACCTTTGAGAATGCGATGTTAAAATGCGTGGTTTTCCTGTCATCCCTCTTTGTACTGCTCTGAAGATGATTGCAATCAGGAGCCCCACATTGGTAGCCATTTTGTGTATTATCTGTTCACTTCCCCCATGCTTTCAAAGTGCTCCAGAAGGATTTTTTCTGAAGATTTTCCAATCACCTTTTTCTTCCTTTTACTGGTCTGTGTAGAAAATACCTATAATGGGGTGCAATTGAGAGATTCTGATTGTCCCTCCATTCAGTTGCCTAGGAAACAGACTTGTGGATATCCAGCTTTTTCCTTCATTGCTGAAGAAGCCATTTACAGTTGATTTCCTCCTATGTCTCCTTTGCTGTGCGCACTGCTGAAAAGAAAAGGACAGAATAAAGCTTCTTCTATTGTTCAGTTTGCTGGTTAAGGTGTTATTTGTTTGGAGAACATTCAGGTTATAAAGTCTGAATACATTGTTCACGACTGATAGTCACACCATGGGCAATATAGATAGCTGAAGATACCACATAATTAATTCTTTTCCTTTTTTTTCTTTCCTTTTTTTTTTTTTCTTCTGCTTAATGAGAAAGAGTCAAATGTAAAGCTGGTTAGATTCCCTCAAATTCTGTAATCTAGTTACACCCATGAAACATTACCTGAAATTATCTGAAATTTGAATTGAAAAACAGACATACAACTGAGAGCAGATTTGTTTCCTTCCATTCACTTCAATGTCTGCTTATGTACACTGAAGTAGGAGAAAGTATTAATTTTGAGGCTGGGTCATAGCATACCCTGCTGAGAATGGACCTTAATCAGTCTGAGAACTTTAACCCTAAAAAGCTCAGATTTGACATATTCCTCTGAAAAGGTGTTAATGGTGACTCACTGTACTGTTTAAGTGCNAAGAAATATGCCATATTTGGTTTCAAAGTCATCTCCTGCCCATTCTAGTTTGAAAATTGTTTATACCAGTAATAAAGAGTATTGAAGGGCTAGGGTAGCAGTAAAGAAGGTTGTTTATAGGCTGGAAAG
>VZSF01000234.1:57259-183786 GCA_013398295.1 Chionis minor
ATACCACATAATTAATTCTTTTCCTTTTTTTTCTTTCCTTTTTTTTTTTTTCTTCTGCTTAATGAGAAAGAGTCAAATGTAAAGCTGGTTAGATTCCCTCAAATTCTGTAATCTAGTTACACCCATGAAACATTACCTGAAATTATCTGAAATTTGAATTGAAAAACAGACATACAACTGAGAGCAGATTTGTTTCCTTCCATTCACTTCAATGTCTGCTTATGTACACTGAAGTAGGAGAAAGTATTAATTTTGAGGCTGGGTCATAGCATACCCTGCTGAGAATGGACCTTAATCAGTCTGAGAACTTTAACCCTAAAAAGCTCAGATTTGACATATTCCTCTGAAAAGGTGTTAATGGTGACTCACTGTACTGTTTAAGTGCAGTATAAATTTATTCTTAGTAAAAGAAAAGATATTAATCATGAAGACCTCCAGGTATTCATTTAGATGTGTTTTCCTCCTGTTTCCTTCTCTTTATTCTTTTCCTTTGTTCTTCTTTTTATTTTAGCTCCTTCTATTTCCTTTCTTCCTCTCATCCATCACTTTTATCTTTTTCATCTTTTTCCCTTTATCTTTATCTGTCCCACTTAACTATTTACTTTCTTTCTCTGGTAACCGTTTTTCTTTTACAGAGTTTTCCTAGCCCNCCTAGTTCTCTCTTTTATCTCTCTCCGCTACCCTTCCTCCCCCTCACAGCCCTCTCAGTGCGGTTTTTCTCTGCTTCTTTCTGCCCAGCCTCCATTTTCCTCAGACTGTTCCTTCATCTGATTACATCTCTGTCCTTCTGACCCCAGGATGACCACGGAGTCGCCCTGGCCCTGTTTGGTTTTTGTTGGTTGGTTGGGGGGGGTGTTTTTGTTTGTTTTTGGGGTTTTTTTTAATGGTGATTTTCTTAGTGGTGTTTTCCCCTCTTTCCTTCCCTCACAGTCTTTTTTCCCTATTCCCTATCTCTAAGACAGTTGGCCTGCCTTGTTTTAGCATAATCAGCTACCCCAAACTGCAGCAAAGCAGGTAGAGTTGGACGGAAGTTGAACATTAAAAAAATAACTGGAACAGCAACAACAAGACCCACCATTTGCATTAACAGGACTAGCCCACAGACAGAGAAAAGAAAGGAAGCCTAGCGCCTTTTCCCCATGAGTCAGTGCTAGCAGAGGAAGAATGACAGTGACAATGATCTTCGGTGTCTTCCTCTTTCTCATCCGGCCTCGGGTCCCCATTTCCTGCTATAGTTCCCTCTTCCGCAAGGAAAAAATACCTCGGGTATGAATGCATCCTTACTGCTGCCTGAGGGAGCCCGGACAACAGGCTTGAAAGAGGGCGAGTGAAATGGTGATCATTTCTTTCTTGATACCCTAATGGAAGTGGGAGAGGACAGACTGCGGGGTGTATTTTGTATTCTTGCACTTGTGTTGCAGACAGTGCTTTGCTCTGTGGATGTGGAGTTGGTAGAGGGATGTTAGAGAGGGATGAACATTAATTTACTGATGTTAATTATCAGCTGAAGCTGACAGGGTGCTTTCTGATTAAATGTTTTCCTGTTTTCATCAGAAAATGCTAATGGGTGGGAGCAAAACCAGAGGTTTTTATAGGAATATATCCATTTCTAACATGTTTTTGTTGGGAAAGATTTTCCAATCTAGGTTGGGATTCCTGTCCAAAACCCTCAAAAAGTACATCCTCCCCCAGTATAATCATTTTGGTTTGAGCTTTCAGAGAGAATTGCTTCAACTCCTTCTTTTTCCTAATTGAGACATTAGTTTGAATCTGCATCTTTAACAACCCAGGTGGATGCCTCTGTCACAACAGTACTGATTTGTCTTTAGTGAGGTAACAGTTCTTGTTTTCATAGTGGGCCTTCATTTTACATCAGTGAGGATTTGCAATTTATTTTTTATCTTGATAAGTTTCATCAGACGTAAGTTTCATTCATTCTTTATTACACTAATATGTCCTCAAAGGCGTATTTCAGAAACCTGATGCGTGTCTCTTCCCTCTTCCTCCTCCACCCAAAGCACCTTGAGTCATCTTTGGTTCTGAATCCCTCGGGCTCCCCAGGACCTCTGTAGATCTCCTGAGGGGAACAAAGAAAAGAAAGAGACACCAAATACATACAGTGAGAGGTAGTCTGAATAACCAGTTTTTAAGAATGGCTCAGCTGCAATCTTCAAGGCCCATGTCAAAAAGAAGTACTTTTAATAATAAAATTAAATCTCTTGTTAGATTTGTCCTATAATGATCATAATGAGGGAAGCTCCCTGCTTTCCTCAGCGGTGCTTTTTGACTTGATCTGGGATGAATCAAACAGCCAGCTTGGAAGCGAGGTGTAAACTACGGCATGGTTGGAGTGGCCGTGAACAGAATATACGTAATAAACCTGTGCCCTCTGTGGGACTGACATTTTCAGAGAAGACTTTTCAAACAAGCCAAAGTGCAGTCACCCACATGACTTACAAATGAGTTATTATTATCTGAATAGGACTCAGCTTGAAATTGAATCTAAAAGCATGTAAAAAGGCTAACAATAGCTAAACCTTCTGGATTAGGACATATGAGGGCCATGCCCAAGAGATTTGTGTCGGGAAAAAAAGGAAGAATCAGACATACTAGCAAGCCTATAGCTATGAAGGCTTGCAGTGATGCATATCCTGCCTGCTTCCATTCTGCCTCACCACTCCCCTGCCCCTTCTTCCCTTTTCCCCTCCATGAGGGAAATTTCTGGAGAATGACTGGCCTGGTTGCTATGCTTGGTCAGTGGGGTAGGAGCTACAGCCTGAGCTGCACACACAAGCATCCGCGTACTTGGCTCACAGTCTAGCAATACGTGTGCTCCCATGCAAGCCTGTGCCAGACTCTGGCATCAGCAGCTGGAAGAAGCTGGGAGGAAAGGCTGCTTCCACTTCCTAACAAGCTCATCACGTGAGTCAATTCAAGGCTGGTCACAGTCAAGCACTGACTGAATTAGGCTGTGGGGTTATTAGTAACAAAATAGAAATACAATGAGAACAGGATGGAAAATGGCTTGCAGCAGGGAGTTTTATGACTTACATGTCTTGTGTGCACCCTGTCTGCAGTCATGAACTAATTTCTCACCAAACATAAAAAAAGGTAAGACGAAAAAATTCTAGTAAAGGAGATAAAGTGGAAGACTAATACAAAACACACGAGGTAACATTGCTGTTCTCTTTGATGATTGCATTAGGGACTAATTTCTCTTTGAAATCTCTCGGGATCTGGGTCTGTTTATTGAATGAGCCTACTTGCTTAATATTTTGTTTTTGTTGTTCTTGCACTTCATAGGTTTTATGTTAAACCTTTATCCTTCCTTGACAGAATTCAGTAAATCAGGTACTTAAAAAAAAGATTTGTACAGTTTCTCTGTCTTTCTGTGAAGAGTGAGAATGTTATAGGGTTCCTCAAAAATGCCATACGTTGCCCTATAAAGACTTGAATCAGGAAAGCTTCCATTCAAGAAAACATTTAACCATATGCTTAACTTTAACTTTAGGCATATGCTTAAGATCTAGCATGTGCTGGATTTTTTTCCTGAAAAGGAGTGGATTTAAGCATTTGCTTATGCTCTTTCCTGGATCAGAGTCCTATATGCTATACATCAGATTCTGCTGCCCTAACCTACAGAATTATTCAACTACTATTACTGTGGTCAGTATTTTCAAAGCGATTTCAATGATTAGGATGATACTGGACACAGATAAGAATAGGAGACCCAAATCTACCCAAATCAGTGAAGTTCCCACTGACTGGAAAAGGAGAAACCTAATTCCCATTTTTAAAAAGAAAAAAAAGGAATATCCAGGGAACTACCCATGGATAAAAGTGACTCACCTCTGTGCCTAGCAAGATCATAGGGCAGATAATCCCAGAAACTCTGCTAAGGCACATGGAAAATAAGGAGGTGATCAGTGACAGCCAACATGGCTTCATTAAAGGCAAATCCTGTCTGACAAATTTGGTGGCCTTCTACGATGGGGTTACAGCGTTTGTGGATAAGGGAAGAGCAACTGACATCATCTACCTGGACTTGTGCAAGGCATTTGACACTATTCCGCACAAAACCCTTGTTTCTAAATTGGAGAGACACGGATTTAATGGATGGACCACTCCATGGATAAGGAATTGGCTGGATGGTCACACTTAAGGGGTTGTGGTCAATGGCACTTGTGAGACCCCACCTGGAGTACTGCATCCAGCTCTGGGGCTCCCAGTGTAAGAAGGACATGGACATGTTGGACCAAGTCCAGAGGAGGGCCATGAAGATGATTAAAGGGCTGGAGCACCTCTCCTATGAAGACAGGCTGAGAGAGCTGGGGTTGTTCAGCCTGGAGAAGAGAAGGCTCGGGGGAGACCTTAGAGCAGCTTCCCAGTGCTTAAAGGGGGCCCACAGGAAAGATGGGGAGGGACTCTTCATCAGGGAGTGTAGCGATAGCATGAGGGGTAATGGTTTTAAATTGAAAGAGGGTAAATTTAGGCTAGATAGTAGGAGGAAATTCTTTATTGTTTGGGTGGTGAGATGCTGGAACAGGTTGCCCAGGGAAGCTGTGGATGTCCCATCCCTGCAAGCTTTCAAGGCCAGGTTGGACGGGGCTTTGAGCAACCTGGTCTAGTGGAAGGTATCCCTGCCCATGGCACAGGAGTTTGAAGTAGGTGATCTTTCCAACCCTTCCATCCCAAACCATTCTATGATTCTAGGAAATTTTCTAGACACTATTGAAACTCTTACCTCTCAGCAGACTAGGGCTTGTTACCTACAATGGCTCTGCGCTGCTCCAGCATCTTTTTGAGTAACCTTGCTAGTGACTTACACAGTAAAATCCATTGTTTGTTTTAGTTGTCTTTGGGTGTTGTGATCAATATGTAGGTATTCTAATCATTGATGGCCTAGTCTATGGCCCTTGAAATGAGTTTAAATTTGCCAGTTTTGGGAAATGTAGATTGACTTCCTTTATTTCAGACAGATGGGGGTGTGGATTGGTGAGAACCCTTCTACAAATGTAGATGCATTTCCCTATTTTCTTATGTGTCTTTTTCTTTTTGGAAAGTTATAAAAACTTTAAATGGCTAAGGAAAAAACCCTTCTTTTTCCCAGTCCATTCTCATATCCATTAATAATGACATGCGTTGTCATTACTAATGCTGAATGAAATCCTGTTTGAAACAATACATCACTTTTATCCTTGGGTAATTACCAGAGTTTAACAATTTCCTTTCATGTTTGCTAAAGTTTAAAGAGCACAGTCTGAAAAAGGGGTATTTGCAGGGGAAGGGGGAGGGAAGCAGGCGGGTGCACAAATCCCTTTATTTATGAATGGGATTTGTTCATCCACGTCCTGCACACAACCCAAGTAAATATAAGGATCAGAAACTACTGAGCAAAACTCTTTCTTGGGAAGTCAAAACCCTGTTATTTCCTAGAGGTCTGACAGCCCTAGCATTGAATTTATGCTTCATTATAATTAGAGCTTCTTGCACTCTATTAACAAAATTCTTTGTAATTTGTATATACTTGTCTTTAGACAATTATGTTTATTTCACACACACCCTTTTCTTTGTTTCCTAGGAGATTCTTACAACACACAGTTGAGCACTAATAATAATGTAGTATGTATTCCAGACATTGAAACGCACATGCCAGAGTCACCAGGGGAAATAAATCACAATTTAGTATTCGATCTCAAGCAGCCTACGGATCTGTCACTGCAGGCGTACCGAAAGACACCCTAGCGCTCTGGTTAGAGCCCTCTCAGCGGAGAAACTCCAGCTGACAAACTCAGAAATACGGCTGACACTCTGTATATGTTAACTGTATACACGAAGGGGAAAACGAAGTGATCGTGCTCCGCGCAGAGGCAGTTGTGGGGTGCTGGTTATAGCTGACCTAAGGGACTGGTTAACCGTCCCAACCTGCCTCCCTGCCAGGGAGTCAACAGCAGCCCCTTGCACAAATTCACAGCAGTTTCGCAGTGCTTTCACAAGGAGCCCCTTGGCTGCTGATGTTTCCTGGGAATCTTAATTTGAATCTCATATAAAAAATATTTGTAAGAGTAGTGTTGCGTTTTCTCCAGGCTCATTTCAGTGCAGCGGTGTGGATACTTCGTTCATCTTGTTTATAAGAAAGCGGTTTTACCTGCACAGAGGAGATGAACTCAGTTTTCACCAGATTCATCTGGGCTCTGACCAGGACTGGTGACCTTCCTGCTTGGGAGCTCCCCACTGGGAGTATCTGGATAAAGGGAAAAGGGAATTTGTGCTTGGAAACTCCTCTGAACTCTCTCTGAACTAACTCTGAGCCTCATCCTGAGCTAACTCGGGATTATTTCAACTATCCATATCTGATTTGCTTCAAATTTTTGGTACATTTGAGTTTTCATATGAATCCAGCTTTAAAAGTAGAGGACAGCATCCATTTCCTCTTTATTTATTATGTAAGCTCTCTAATCTTCTTTGTCTCCTTGCAGTTTGCATACACTATACATGACATGACCTGCACAGGGCACATGCTATTTTCGGTCCTGACTCAGTACTCCAGTCATTGGTTATTATGAATCCATCTTTATCTTCTATTAGACATAACAATATAACATTGGAGAAAGTCAATGAGAGGTCAGTGAGAGACCCTTAAATCAGCAGATCCTTTGAGAAAGCATAGGTTTAAAGTAATATAATTTTGATCTGCCTGAAAATATTACTGAAGTTTTTCATTTCCTGAAGGGGAAAAAAATTAATAAAAATAACTCATGTGAAAGCAAAATTATTAATTACACATTCATATTAATTACTCAGGTAAGTAACCTAATTCCCTTGAATCTGAGGAATTAGGTGACTATTTAGTTTTAGTCTGCAGTGCATTTCTTCACACTGAAGCTTAAGTTTGTGGTGGGGACACAGAACACCTCAGACAAGTGACTTCGAAACTCCCCAAAATGGCCCAGGTACGTAACTGTTGCTCATTTGCAGTTGAAGACTGCGGTGAATAAGATTGCCAGCACAAGTTAACAAAATAAAATATTTCACTTCATTTTATGAAAAGTCATAGGAATCACCAGAAAACTAGGTTGTATCTTATAAGTGATATATTCAAAGCTAATGCATGCCCATGAATATAGAATAAAAATGTGTTTCTTCACACTTCGCTAAGTCATACACTTGTGTAAATTAAATGGTGGCCTCTTCATCATATCTCAGCATCATACAGAGATTTGCCATCATCAAAATCCATTCAAGATGCCAGCTTCTAAGGCTTCGTCTTCCTAAGAAAAGTGTTAAAGCATTTTACTAGAAAGAATCTAAAAAAAATACTGAAATTAAATGCAGAATTGTCAGACGGAGGAATTGAGCAGAGGAACAGGCGGCCAGCGATGGGTAAGAACCTATCTAGGAGGGTGTAGATCTGATTCTAATCAAGTTCATTCTATTTGCTTTGTGTTTTTTTTGTTTTTTGGGGTTTTTTTTCTTATGCTTTTTCAAAACAGTTTTGTGCTATCAAATGTGCAACTGGCAATTACACTCCCAGCTCCCACTAGAAATAGCCGGACTGGTTATTGTTGATATTATTCAAAAAACAGTAGGGCTTGGAGTCAGCCAGGGACTCCCACTGTGCAAGGGACTATACAGATGCAAAATAAAAAGATAGTTGTGTCTTAAAGTGCGGTCCTATTTCATTGTGTTGAGAGTGAATATGTGTTCATACAATATCCCTCCCACCCTGTAACGCTAGTTGGGAAATCGAAATCTGTGCCGATTTTTCCATAACAAGTAAGGATAGGAGACTGGAAGCTTTGCTGCAACAATGAGAGCCTTTGGCCTTGCCCTGCTCTGTGTGTGTCAGCACTGGCTTTTCTGGCTTCTGAATTGTTCTGAGGGTCATATTTTAGATTCTCCCAATTTAGTACTTGTTAAAAGTAGACGTGCATGAATAACTAGTGGGCAGAGAGTTACCAGAGCCAAAATCGCAAGGCAGTTGCCCCTCTGTCTATTGGTTGCACCCAGGCTGGAGGGGAATTCCTGCAGGCTCAGCTGCTTCCTCTGACGTGCTCTGAAAAAGATACTCTCTTTACCTAAAGATGGGCAAGTGTTTTTAACGGGTTTTATGTGACAGGAAAAAGTATTCAGTGACAGTGAGCCTTTCTACAAACTTCTGATAATTTTGTTAAATTTGAAAGAGACAATAGGAAAGGGAAGGAAGAAGGACTGAACATTTTTTCAAACAGAAATTTCTACTGTATGTTTGTCTTATTATTTAAAATTGAAGAAATCTTAATATTTCTATTTTCTTTCTTTAAAATGAAATACAGTTGCTCAAACTCACATTAATATATTTCAGAAGGGGTTAAATTATACATTTTCCAGAAAACTATTTCATTTGACTCAAAGTAACTATGTTTTTAAATATTTTGACATTGCTACTAAGCCAAAGAGTCTATTGTTTGTTCATTTGAGTTTTCTATGTGTTGCCGATTACTAACTTGCTTATAATAAAAATTGATTAATTAGACTGAGTCTTTACATACCAGACATCTTCATCAAGCTGATCTTTTAACTTTTAAAAATTACTATATTGTTGTTTGTCCCCAAAAGTTTAACTTTTCTGAGAGGAAATCCAAAGGAAAAAATGCTTTTAGCTGATAGTGAAGAATTCTGAACACACAATTCTTCAAAAAATGTTAGAGCTTCCCACCTTTGGGCAAGAGAACTGAATTAACCAAAAGGTGCCATTTTCTGTACAGCTTGGCTCTTGCCTCCTTATGGAAACCCAACACAACGTGGCAAATCACATCTTTGAAATAATATAATTTTTATCAGCTAAGTGTCGAGAGGGCTCGTCCTCCGCAACAATGAATTATGGATATCTCATAATTCCCAATATTCCCTAAGACTCCATACTGAGCCCCTGCAAAGCAGCTGAGCTCTGCTCTTTCTACATCTGTGCTCTTTTTGCTTCCTAACCCAGCAGCGCCGTGCTCAGGGGTGTTTGGCACAGCCCTACCTATACTCCCAGCAACAGCTATGGATAACCAGAGCACCCTGCCTTCCCCGACGCCTTTCTTGGGCATCCATAACTGTGCCTGGGAGCTATCAGACAATGCCCTAATGCTAAATAAAGGGACAGAGCTGGGACACAGCTGACAGAGCATGTCCTAACACTTACTCGGAGGAAGGGTGCAGCTGCATTCCCAGATTATACTCTGCAGCAAGGAATGGCTGCCACCCCCGGCAGAGCGAAGACTTGAGGCAGATAGTTTAACGCCGCTTGGCTCTCTCATGCCTCATTAAAAATGTAAAAGAATCCAGCGAGCTGCCTTTTTTTTTTTTCCCCCCCAGGAGCTAAGCGTGACTGTGTCACACGGCGTTATTTCAGTTATTTCAGCTGATGCAGCCGAGTGGTGTGCAGGGCAAGGAGCGTGCTGTGGTCCTCGCCAGCCCGCCTGCCTGGCGGGGAGTTTTGCATGGTGCAGCCCTGCCCCAGAGAGCATACTGGGACTGCGCTCAGCCTGCTGCCAGGAAAGGGCTCCGACACCAAAGGAGGAGGCCTTTCGCCCACAGGCTTCCTGCATCTTTTCTTCTACATGCTCCAGGGAAGCAGAGGAACCCAAAGTGGCCCCTGAATACTCTTGGCAGTGCCAAACCTCCAGCCATACAGGCTTTTCATATTGCTGTTAAAAAGTAAATAATTACCATGTGAGAAAACCACAACAGTGTTTGATTTTTTTTTTTCCCCTCCCTTGCCTTATCCCTCCTCCCTCCCTTTCTTTCCCTGCTCAACTCCCAGTCCCACAGGCAAACAGAGTCTAATTTGTCTTGTGTAGCAAAAGCACTCGAAACTCAGCGAAGAAAGCTTTCCCTAGCAAACATATCCCAGCAAAGTCGCAAGACTTCTTGTTATCGTGCTTTGCAGGTTGTTGTTTCACAAGCGCCCCAAGCAGAGGCAATGAGGGACCCCCGCACACCCCGAGCAGCTGGGCAGCACAGCCAGCCAAGCAGATGTTCTACACAGGCGGCAGCCAGCGCTGCTTCTTGGATCAGCTTCCCAGAGTGAGCTTCCCAGGACACAGAATCACAGAATCACAGAATGGCAGGGGTTGGAAGGGACCTCTGGAGATGATCTAGTCCAACCCTCCTGCCAGAGCAGGGTCACCTACAGCAGGTTGCACAGGAACACATCCAAGTGGGTTTTGAACAACTCCAGAGAAGGAGACTCCATCACCTCTCTGGGCAGCCTGTTCCAGTGCTCCACCACCCTCAAAGTAAACCAGTTTTCCCTCATGTTGAGATGGAATTTCCTGTGTTCCAGTTTGTGCCCACTGCCCCTTGTCCTGTTGCTGGGCACCGCTGAAAAGAGTCTGGCCCCATCCTCTTAACAGCCACCCTTTAGATATTGGTAAGCATTGATGAGATCCCCTCTCAGTCTTCTTTTCTCCAGGCTAGAGACCCAGGTCTCTCAGCCTTCCCTCATAACAGAGATGCTCCAGTCCCTTGATCACCACAAACAAGTGTCCTTCAAACTGAAGAATGAGGAAAACTCTGCACCACAGTGCAAGGTTTGGTGGTGCCTTTTTTCTTGGTCTAGTTTTAGATCAACGAGCTTGGGAGCCATTAGCAATTTAACTGCACCAGCAGGAGCAAAATGTGAGCTAATTTACCCTGCTTCTCAGTGGCGATATTATTTAGAGTAGACATTCCTTGAAAATGTCATCCGACTACGTTACATGAAAAAAACCTGGACAGTTGGCCATCCAGCAAAGCTTCCAGCGCTGCAGCGTATTGGAAACTTCAGCTCCAACTGAGGTAAAGAGCCGCAACTGCATTTTTGCCTTATAAGCTTCACAAACAATAAACATCTATTTGACTAGTGAGTAGGGTACCTCTTCGTATTATTCTTATTCTGCCTGGTGCAAGTATCTTCTGGGAAGTACAGAGCATTCAATCCCTTGAGGTCAGCATCTCTCAGCAGGTTCTCAGCAAGCTACCGTAATCACCTATACTACTTATTATACTTGTTAATGGGATTTAACACCTTTGCCTTCTGACTTCAGCTGCAGCCTGCACTTATACTCTGAAAACACTGATTAAATTACTCACCTAGTAATTTTCAGGATCAGGCCGACATTTTGAAAAACACACATTGCAATTTGATCTTGTTGTATTATATAAACCTGGTTGAAACCCTGGTTCAGCAAATCATTTAAGCCCTTGCTGAAGTACCATTGACTGACTTCACAAAGAAATATTTTTTGCATATAATATTTGCTCTATGGCATTATCGTGTAGCTTTCTGAAAGGAAAGTGGATTAGCTTCAAATGTTGTTACGATTTATTATTTGTTTAGTGCTGACAGTACACTTCAATGGAACTTGAGGAAGTGCTTAAAGTTAAGCACGTTTTCAAGTACATTGCTGACCTAGGGCCAAAAAGTTAATCTGAGACCTTCTTTGTTGGAAAGTGTAGACATGACACCAAGGAAGAGCATTCTTTAATTTTCCCTTAAGCAGGAAACACTGGTTAACCATGTGGGTCTATTTTAAAAATGAGAGGTTGACTGTCAACCATTTCTCTTTTTGATATTCCAATGCCAAAGAAAAAGTGCATCAACTGTTCGTATAATATGTTGAATGCAAATTTAGAAAAGTGGCCAACTGGACGCACATATCTTCCCAGAGAGAGATGAAAGAGTAGAATGGAAATATGCCATCTGGGGCTTGCAGCCCCCATCCCAACCTGATGAGATGTCACGTCCTCCGGGAGGGCTCTGCATGCATTTAGAATTTTTGTTCTGGGCAGAACCAAGCATATTGTCAGCTCTCAGTAAATAACACATCAAAGAATAACTTTAAAAAGTAACGGACTTTCCTCTTCACAAAACTACTTGTTAGTAGTGTACATTTACATGCTAAATACCATTAGCCCAGGAGAACACTGGGTAACCCCAAATTGCTGTAGGTGGCACGTGTCTTTGCTATTGCTGTGTAAGGTGATTCTTAATGCTCCATCTAGCTAACATGACTGCTCAGCACCTGCCAGGAGCAGTCCCTAAATTAATTAGTCTGGGATTGTATACTCGTCTTTTTTATTACATGCGAATACAGAGCCTGACACAATAGGACCTTGTCCCTAACTGTAGCCAAGAGGCTCAATAGCAACAACAACAACAACAGCAATAATTATACTTATATGTTGCCTAAACACAATTCTGAAACATCTGTGGCTTGTCACTATTATAGTCCAGAAGCTATAGCCTAAGCGAGGCTTTTTTTGGAGGCAATACAAGGAAACTCACTATGGCTCCTGAAAACTGTCTTGGAATGTAATAATATAAATGAGGAGGAAATATTCTATGGGGAAAAAAGTGCTTAAGGCAACAGTAATTATATTGCCAAATATAGCATATAGAATCTGCAGAGTGAGAGTTTCATATAACAAGGGAAATGTAAAATCATACTTGGGGTGTAACTAAATTGTAATAGAATGGCTGGGGGGAGCATTTTTTGAGGGAGTTAATATTTAATCCCTGCCTAGCAGTGGAAGCACAGAGAGAGATGCTGTTTTCAAAATTGTATTTTCTTTATTTGTGCAGGAAACAACCAGTATGTGTTTGCATATTGGAAAAACCATAAATAATAATCTATTATAACCCCCACAGAAAATATCTGAAATAATGCAGCCCCTGTCTCCATCTTCCCATTTCTCTGATATTTCTAAACTGGTAATATGGAATCAGAAGCTCTGGCTTTGGAGAACTTGTCTGTGAAATGAAACAAAGCTTTTGATCTGTTTGAAGGTCAGTCCTGTCTCCACTCCAGTGTGCTGGAAAAGGAAGGGATTTGGGAGACCTTTCCTCTTCCAGAGAGCTGAGGAGGGCTCTTCTGTTGGTCTCATGCAGTCTGAGTGTTGAACCACTGCAGAAACAGAAACCTCCTCCACTCCATCAAGAAATTTGCATCTTTTTCACCTCCCAGACTACTGCTGCCTCCCTCCTTTGGTACCTCCCTCCCTCCTTCTGCATTTTCTCATTAGAAATGGATTTATTCTGTCTCCATCTCTCATGGTCTTTTCTCCTCATGTATTTCTCCTTCTCTCAGTATTATCTCTCCATGAATGTGGTTGAGACTTATTTCACACCTCAGCTGCAGTCCCTGTAGTGTCTATGGCGCCCTACGAATAGTCCCTTTCCCATCCAAGGTCGAAACTGGGACAAGTAGCATGAACGTGTTTTTACACAAGCAAGCCAAGGCACAGAGGCAAAGCCCCTTGAAGCCATGAGGGCTTCTCCAATGCCTCCAAAGTTTTGGATCGCAAAACACACATGAATGTTTTTAAGCACAAATAAACATAAGCAACGTTTACTGTTCCTCTACGCTTGGTAGATTTTTCTGTGTATTTCACAAAAACCTTATGGGAGAAAAAGAGGGTTATAACTTTGCAAGCCAGGGAGGGCAACTTTATCAAGAAAATCCAATAACCTTTTTTGGCACAATCAGATGCCAACCGAAACACCAGGGTAGAGAGAGCTGTAGAATTTGTGACCTTTTACTAATTGAAACTATTTTAAATTCCTGTTTCTTGCCTCAAAGTTTGACTTTGAGAACTGTTGTGAAACTTGCACACATCCGATGAAAATTTTCATGTTCTGAAGGACATCTGGAGAAAGAAAACATGTGCTTCCTTTCTTTGACAAAATGTAGGCTCTTAACCTGGCAGAGGAGCAGATGTGCAACAGCAACCAAACATTCTTCTACTGGTTTGGTCATTAATTTCGAAACTTTAACTCCTGGGCTGTTTTGACGGGTAGTATGAAACAGGGAGGTGGCTGGAAATCTCCCCCTGCCGAAGCGCCTGGACCAGCTGGCCCTTCTCCCCGCATCCATCGGAACGTACGCGACGGCTCCCCAGTGCAGAGCCCGACATTGCAGCCACCTGCTGCAGCAGCACTAACAGTGTCTTTTGGCTGCAGCAGATGAACAGTGGAGGTTACCAAAGGGAGGAGGTTACCACTGCCAAAAGATATTTTACGCAGGTGGTCACTGCCGTGAGAGTGTGAACGGCAGGGGGAATTCAAAACCCACTTCAGGTGATGCAATGAGCTAGCCCCTTTACGCCGTTCTGCCTTTTTAAAGGTATCTTTTCCCTATTATTTGTGAAGATAATTTAAAAGATAACTTATTCTGTATGTTAAACAATATAGCATGTGAATGAAACCATCTACAATCCGAAACCAACTTTAAATTAAGAACAGAAGTTCCTGGTTAGAGATCTATTTGGAATTCAAAAACAGATTTTAAGTACTCGTTAAAGAAAACAACACTAACAGAGAAACAAAGGTCCTGTTTGCCAAGAAACACTTGTTGAATGGAAGCGACTTTAAAAGATATAACTGCAAATGCTGCTATTTAAGAGAAAGGAAAACTAATCCAGGCCTGAAACAGAAACAATTATTACAGGTTGTTTGATTGGCTAAGAAATACTAATTCTTCTTAAGCTATGGAGCAGAAATGAATTGCGGGGATAAATCTGTCAATCCATCAGTTTGCAGTTTGTGCCTTTAGTGGAGATTTGGCAGAAAAAGTAAATTATGTTCCAGAGGATTCGAGTTTATGTTTTTCTTTAGGATTTTGTAATGTTTTGCGGTCTTTCAAACTCATTGAAACCAAATACATTTTTAAGCAGTCAGTTCGTTACCAACGAGGGTGAAGGCCCTGACAGCAGGGCTGGAGAGCCCCTGTGGCCCCCGCTGCCAGCGCTTCTGCAGCTGGTGACAATGGAGACTCTCTGTGCTGGATGGAAATACTCATCCGCCTCAGGTGCTGCTACGAAAATGCAGTGTACAGACACGGCATGTATGTGAACATCATCTTCTTCCATTTGCAGCACAGCACTCTAACTTTTTGCCTATAGAAAGCAAAATTCAGGGTATTTTGTTATTTATAGCTGTGGGATCTTTTATGAACACTTTTAAGCTCAGGTCCAAGGTACTCCATTCAGCCCAACTGGTTCTCAGCAAAAAGGTTTTTAAAATGCCTTATTGCCACTTCTCTGTGTTGTTCCAGGGTCAACATATTTTCTTAACAAAGCAGTACTCATTGAAAGCAGTAGACTGTACAGCATAAATCCTTAGAGTCATATAATTCCGCCTTGTATATAGTACTTACTATAGAATACCTTACAGAAACCAAGGAGAGAGAAATGCATCATTTTAATCCTCCAAACCCTTCAGCTGTTTTCCTTCACTTTCCAATATTTCTTCTCTGAAATGTCCCCCAGAATAGTTTTGGACCTCATTTCTTCATCTTCCCCCGTCTGTGTTGCTTCTCCTACATCAGCCTTCTTTCTCTGTCTCTAACTTTAGAAACTGCTTAGATTTTGCAATCTCTCTACTGTGTCTTTCAGGCTTTGCCCATAAAAGTGATTGAGAGGGACCAGGGAATGCTCTGTCCAAACAAAGTATTGGGACTGATGGCAAAGCCTTGAACTATCCCTGGGCATCACTTGGGTAGCTCAGGCCAAAAGTGACAACTGAACAACAGGAATAATCTTGGTAATTACCTGAACGCTTTGAGTTTACTGGAATACACCTGGTGTCATGCTTCTCACCATAGCTGACTGCAGCAACCTAATCTGAGTTTTGTCAGAGTTCTGACATAGTTAAGCTCGGATGACAAGGAGGAAATGTTATGTTTTGTTTTGTTTTCCTGGGAAATGCAAAGCATTTCCTTTCTAACATTCTTTTACACCTGCAATTTAATCTATGATGTTAAAGCCCAACCTAATAGCTAGTTGCTTGGAACATGTATGATCCAATTCCTTCTCAGCTCACAGTGACATGCAAGCTATTCTGCAAAAGACTTCTCTTCGTTACTCCGCAAAATCTTTACTATTTTTGCTCTGCATTCTAAAAATGTCTTTCAAAAATGTGATGGTCCAATTCATACTTTATCATCCAAATGTTTATGAGAAGTATTCTTGTTCTAAATTAACTCACACAAAATAATTTATGTTGTTTCTCGTCTCAGCAGAGACTTTCAACTTACTCATCTTTTTATTATTCTCATCATCCAAATTAACTTCACAGTTTTATTGAATCCAGTGATAGGCTCTGGGGCCTATGAAGTTTTTACTGCTCTAAACATTTTTTCCTAAAACCTTTTACTGTTCTGAGTAGCATGTTAAAACAACTAAGCAAGTTGGAGAAGAAAATTAATATGCTTAACTTGGACAGTAATTAGGAGTTTATATTTCACTGATCATTAGAAGAGACCGTTTGCCTTATATACTTATTCAATGCTGCCAGAAACATGTTTGCTATCTCATTCATACTTCTTAAACTGAGGTGTGCTTATATGCCTATAAAAATTAATCTCTCCTAAAATTCCGAGTCCTGTGCATTTTATTTTTTGAGTTAGGAAGATAAAAGGAAGGACTGAATCAGTAAATGAAAACTAAGTTTTTAACTACTATTATGTCAAGTTCTTCATGCCGTGATAATTGTCTAATTCCAGATTTCACAGATCTGCCAGACTACAGCCAGATTAACTGCATTAACGTTTTTTAAAAACTGAATGGCTGTAGCTTCAGCTGGGCGTCTACTAAACAGTTTCCACTCCTGTGTATAGAAGGCTGAATCTGTGCAAACCTTGTGCTTTCTGCACACGAACCTAAAAATGTACCATTTCATCATACTTTAATTGATCTTACACTTTCATATTTCCTCTGCAGAAGAAAAGTAAAGTCTTAACTGGTTTGCAACTGAGATATCATCTCAACATGAGAAGAAACTTCTTTACTTCGAGGGTGGCAGAGCACTGGCACAGGCTGCCCAGAGAGGTGGTGAAGTTTCCAACTCTGGAAACATTCAAAACCTGTCTGGATGCCATCCTGTGCAACCTGCTGTAGGTGGACCTGCTCTGGCAGGGGGGTTGGACCAGATGATCTCTAGAGGTCCCTTCCAACCCTTAACTTTCTGTAATTCTGTGATATAGTATCAGTTCTTTGTTCTCGCACAAAAGTTTTAAGGGATCTAGGTAAAACAATAATCCATTCACTATAGTTTACATGTAAGGAAAGGAGACAGTGATGTTTGTTTTTTTCATCATTTTCTACCTTCATAATTTACCATATTTTTTGAATGAGGTGTACCTGTATGTCCACTACCCAGCACAAAGGGCCATTGGTCTTTGTTGGGGCCAACAGTAATGGTAGTTGTAGCAGCGTTTGTGTCTGTGCTTGTTGCCAGGCATGGAAATTGCACATAATCCATGTAGAGGCATCTATGTCAATAAAATATTCAATGGGACAAGGTAAAAATTAATTAATTTGACATTTTTATTTCATTCCAATTATACCAACATTCAGGAATTAAATATTGTGCAGCTATTTTATAATTTTGATTGATTCCTTTAGAGCTTTAAAGTCTGATATTTGCTGTAAATGCTTGGGTATATCACTTACATACTGTAAAATGTATGGTATTTGAAGATTCAAAACAAAATTAAGTAACTGTATCAAAACAATCTCTTGTTACTCTACTGAAATGAACTGTTTCCGCACTGAACCAGCATTTTCAACAGTTGGTTTTTGCTTTGGTTTTTTTTTTAATGTGTTTTGGAATGGAAAGAAACTTGTTTTTCAATATCTTTACAGCTAAGTATGCAAATTTCAGGCTGCTTTGGAAGTGCATGATGCTATTTTGTGTACATTTGAAAATCTTCTTACATGCATCAGATAAAATATTCTGTTTTGCCACCCTATGTTCTCTGTTTACATCTCCAGTCTTGGGTTTTAAAAGTGCCTTTGGGTCTATTTTTCTCTAAGTTATGTTTTAAGAAGTATAATCAAGATTGTATCTTGCAAACATTAGATAATGTGTCATTGCATTTTGTTTGTGTAGTGGGTAAATAAAATTTTAGAGCTATAATTTGGAAGATTATGACATAGGTAGAAGGAATATCTAGCTCACTTAAACACAAAGTCAGAAGGGTATCACATGAGTTTCCATCACATGATGGAAACTTGTGCTTCCATCTCCATACCAATAGGCCATCTTGGCTTTCTTTTCTCTACTTTGTTAATTTTCAATTTATTTCTTTTTCTCTAGTAAGAACCAGGCCAGAGTTAACAAAATACCAGACACCTAAACATGATGCCCTTTTTTTGCAGCTGGTTGGAATTTGGAACTACCCTGGAAGGCATAGGTTTTTTTTGGTTGGATTAATGCAAAATCCAAGGTTGAATGTGCAATATCTCATTTTGACACTTCACAGTCATTAATCAATGTCACATCGACAGCCACAACGTGTTCCCCAACATGCTGAAGCACTCTCATATTTTACAATAGCATCGTTTGGCACTTCTCTCACACTGTTCAGAAACAAAAGCACTGACAAGCTGCTGCACTGTTGTAAAACATCAGAACGGTTCATACTCGTTGGAGGCACTCCAAAGGGTACAGGGAAATAGATTTGAAGCTCTACCAGCTACACCGACAAAAACAGTAGGCTCTCACCTGATAAACAGACAGAGGTTCAACCGCAACAGGCAATAATTTAGCTGAATGATCGTCTTACTCGCTTAGTACATTTAAATGAAAAATGAAAAAACCTGAGGTGCCTCATGATGTTATCTTGTATTGCATCTCTGTAATTTCCAGGGCATTTGCTGTTGACACACTTGCTTATTTTCTACAGCAAATGCATGTTAGTATAGTATGCATTATTAGTAAAGGCATGATGCAGTTTCTGTTACCCCTTTCATGCCAGGTAGGTGCATTTCCATTCTGGAGGTGGCCCAGAGATGCAGTAGAGCAAATTCCCCTTGTACAGGCTGCAGTCACTGCTCAGCCTCTGCTGCACCCAGCTGCGGCTTCACTAAGCTATGGCAGAGAAGTCATCTTTCAAGGCAGATTTCCCCTATTAAATGGGACTACTCAAGCTCTGTATATCATTACATATAGGCAGAACTGAGACAGATTTCTGTTATTGCCATGTGTGCATGGTGTCAGCCAGTCCCTCTGCAATGGTGGCAATGGACTGATGATACAAACCTAGAATAAAGTTAAAGAAGTTGATGTTTCCTCTGCTGTAGAGATATACATATTATTTACTACATTCGGCCCTTATTTTAGAGACGAAATAGCACCTATAAATGGCATGACGGTAGACTGCTATACAGAGCTCTGTACAATCTAAGTCAACTCTATTTCAATAGTTTAATTCATCCATTTGACTCTACGCCATCTTCAGAAAAGCTCTTTATGTCAAAGTTAGTAAGAATTGTAAGACTCTTACCTTCTGTCTCTGCTTCTCAAATTCTTACAGGTCACAAACTTCCATTTGTGTAGTTATTCAGAACTAGTTTTCTCTTCAGTTATTAGAGGCATCTGGAAAATGAGTGTATCGATTTAATATAATATTCCAAGGTCAACATCTTGAGAAAATGCCTTGTCCTGTCCATGAACACCTGAATTTGATATAGGTTATCATAAAATCCATGAAACTTATTATCATTTTTTGTAGACCTGAAGTCACAGCATCATCTTCTAATTCAATTTCAAAGGTAGCCTTTGCCACCTCCCTTTACCTTAATGAAAGAAGACATTAATCTTCCGCTTTTACAACCCTGTGCTCAGCGTATGTGATCATTTCAGCTGTGCAACTCCATGTGGAAGCTCAGGCATGTGTTTATGTTGAACTGATTTCACTGAGGTATCAGAAAGCGAGAAATCCTGCTGTCCACAACCAGTAGTTTCTTGTGAGTGCCTGGGGGAAAAGAGTGGGCTGCTGCTGGGATGACACTTGGGAAAACTCCGCTTGAGAGACAGAAGTGGTTAAAAACCATCACACCCGCAATGGTGTTCACCACAGGGTGAACATTGTCCTGGGAGGTGAGGGTGTAGCAGGGCAGTCACAGCCTCAGACTGCTTGAGGTGGAGATGGGCAAGCCCAGCAGAGGGGTGGGACCGAGCATCCGTGTGGCCACCACACCACAAAATGCCAAAGTGTACCTACTGCCTTCTCTCTGGGTAATTCCCAGAGGGAATTTCCAAACAAACCTGGGGGAAAAGGGTTCATGAATGGGATATACCTAAAGATTGGTGATTATCAACAGACAGAAAGAACAAAACCCACAGAGAAGAAATCAGTGATTTATGATAAGAATATAATATGTAGTGGAGCCAATACTTCTTTTTACCTGTACAAACATGAGGATGCTCAGGGAATGTAATGGCTAGCTCACATGAAAGGGAATAAAAGATTTTGGTTTTCTTGAATTGAGTGTAACTGTCCTGTGGACCCATTGCCACAAGGCCTTTCTCTAAACGTCTCAGAGTTTAGGAGAAGAAAAAAAGGGTTTAAAATCATATTAGATAACTATAACTATGATGCAATTCTGCATGTTTACATTATATGCTTAGAATTTCACTAAATGTGTAGGCCCAGGGCATACATTTATTTGATTAAAAAATACATTTGCTCTAAATCTGATTTTTTTTTCCTATTTGTTGATTCTACCTATTGGTGTGCCTGAAACACCTGGTGCTGGTCACCTTTGAGAAAAAATAGTAGACCAGATGGATCATTGCTCTGATCTACTGTGACAATTTCTGTGTTCCTTGTTCAAGTCCATAATACACTTGCATTCCTCATTTTGTCGTCACTGCAGGGTTAAAACCCAACACATTCTCCTTACACAGAAATGCATATGATATAATTTCAAATACCATATGTGTTTAAGTCGATTTCACACTTGAAGTGCAGCAGAATCACGTTCAGAGATGAACAGGGATTTTTTTTTTGGAAGGATTTCATTTCCAGAGAGGTCTGTTTTTAAGACCCTAATCCAGAATAGCCTGGAAAGGAGTTTTGCATAGCTAATGTACTGCATGTGAATACATCTGCTAAGTCTGAATGCCTATATAAATCCTACAAAGTAAGACCCTGAAATTGCCTAGGTGACAGAGTAAATCCATCCTGTACAAAAAAAGTTAAAATTTAACCTCCAGTTGCTTAACCTTAGTTACTGCATCTTGGTTACTGTGTGCATTCCTGGGTTTATAACATTTTTTTTCTAGATAGGAAGACATCTTGAGTTTATTTTTATTGGCCACCAATTTTCTCACAGGATCAAAATATCACAAGTTGATTAGGTATTAATGAGAGTTCATTAATATTAAGTTTCTGGCTCCAGAACCCTGAACATCTGTGATCTTGTAACTTAGTGAATTTTGAGCACCGATAAAATCTTTCTTTCCAATGAAGCTTATTAATAAATGATTGAGCAATGTAATTTATCACTGGCTGTATTATTATTTCTTAGAGCTAAGGTTGCATTATAAATTGACTCTTCAGAAAAAGGTAAACTGATTCGCTTACTTCAGGTCTTGCCTTGCATTCTAACATATGGTTCTGCTTAAACGTGTCCATGTTTGCAACCTACAGTTGACATTTTTGGCACTCAGAATAGTGTCTTGTAATTATGCTAAGTCTAGAAAGGAGGATTAGCTTTTATAGCAGAATTCATAAAATAAAAAAAAAATAAAAAAAAAGTTTTAGTCAAATTTATTGGCTGCAATGAGCCCTCCAGAATGCAGACGTCTGGTCTGGTGGAACTCAATAGATTTCTGTTCGCTGCATGTGCACACACATGCACATACACACACACACACACACGTACACACACATGCACAAACCACTACCTTATGAAAGCATTTGTGTGCAATAAAATGTTAAATATTTTCACACTTAAAATCAGCTTTCCCACCTGCAACGATCATTATCAAACAAGCTTCATTTGATATGTTTTGAAAGCCTTTTTCTCCCTCTTTCCTCCCCCGCCCCTTTCTTTCTCTCTTAAAATACACTGTATTGGTTGTATTGGTTGCTTGGCAAAGCCAGTTTTTTGAACGCTGTCCAGGTTTTTCCATAATTCTCACCCCTGTGCAGTTCTGTGGAGCAATTTGCAAGTGCTTCGTTATGGATTCAAAACCACAAGAGTTGAAAGAGGGTGAGCAGAGCTCTCCTGCAGTACGCTGTGTGTAGAAACCATCACTTATCAGTTGTGAAAGGCACATTCCTGATAGCTGAGTGTTGGTATGAAACTCTGACTTTTATCTCTGCACCGAAAGGGAAAGGTTTCATTTGGGTTAGCAAACACCAGGCACCTATTTCCTTTGCAAGAGCCTGCCTCAAAGTGCACTTTTATTCCTGACAATTCCACTGGAAGATCAAGCTCACACACACCTCTATCAAACAAATCTCCTCATCCTTGAGCATCCTCACCCCTTTTTGAACTCTCTTAGGAAAGAAATAGCCAATAGTAACCTAGCTGCCATGCCTTGTACGTTTTGAATACAAACGCCTGCATTTGTAGCGGAGGAGGTACAAGTTGTGTTCTGTGCGTTTATCGATTTTTTTTTCTTCTTTCATCAGTTTACACTTCCAAATGTCCCTATTAGGCACTGTAGGGCAAAATCAGGGTGATTACCTTGAGTTATCATGGTCGAGCACGAACTACCATGTCTCCCTCTGGGAAATAATTAATCCACTATTTATAGACAGAGTTTAGAGGGAAAGTCTAATTCTTTCCAGGATTAAAAACCTCATTTTGCGGCTCCCCTGCATTAGAGCAGACCTTTAGAGGAGGATGAATTCCCCCTGTTACAAGCAGCTGTCACTTACGCTCATATTTTCCTATTTAACCTCAGACAATTACCTGGAGCACCTGAGCTGCAGGGATCACTTTGGGATCCCCCCATAGCCTGTAGAGTAGTCCTGGCACCCCCCAGCTGCCCTCTGCATGTCAGCATCTGCCTCTTTCTTTTGATCATCTGCACAGGAAGCAAGGGCAACCAGGCTCCTAATTTAGATACCTCACTGAAGTGTCTCTAACGAGGTGGGATTAATCTAGGCCATGGTTTCTAGCTGGAAGTGAATGCAAAAAGTCAAAAAAGCAGAAGAAAAACACATCAAGAAGGGGAACACAAGCAACAGGAACCACTCCAGTGTCTGACTCCTGACAAGGGAATGCTTCTGTTCTCCTCTGCTTTTTAATTGTGCAATATCTGGCAATCATCCTGGACAGAGTTATAAAATGAGACGTGATTGTTTAGATTACACCTAGTCATCTAAAAGGTGGGTGTTGAGTCCAATTTAAGGGCTTAGGCTCCATCAGTAACCAAAGAAGAGAAACAGACACCTCCCCAAGGTGATTTTTTCCATTTGAAGGCAGGTGTTTCAGACAAGGCAGGCAAATAAACTCCTCAGAGATAACTCTGTCGTCACTGGATAAGAAAGTTATCTCATGCAACTACTCCAGACTACTCAGCTAAATTTTAGATTGCTGCAGTTAAGCAAGTTAATTCCTTTCCGCGTCTGTGGATCCTGTATCTCTAGAGGCACAGGAAACTAAACGTAGGTCTTCTCAGCCCTAAGTTGTATCCTGTTACTGTGACTATTTTTAACATTAGTTTTGCGTTAGAAGCTGGTAAGTGTTGCCAGTACTTTTAAACTCTTAACTGTATACTACATGTGTTGGGTTTTTTGTTGTTTTTTTCTCCCCCTGTAAAACTGCTAAACATATGCTTAACCCTCTGGCAAAAAACAATCAAAACCAAACAAACAAGGTGTTTGAAAGTTCAAACACACAATCAGTCATACTTCTTTACAGGTTTTTTATATACAGGCCTGAATAATAGCACAGTAATGTAGAACAAAATAACAATGTAAAAATTAATTAACATGCCACACTAGGTAGTTTAATGCTCCCATTCAAAATAAATAAACTTGTAAGAGAGACTTTCTCTCCTCTTCCTGTCCTGCTCTGATTATATTCTGGCTGAACTGTTATTTTTCAGGCTATTATTTTTACTAGTCATGTATTACCCATGCCTTCCCATCCTTCCTTTCTCCTCAGTCTCCTGCTTTTCCACCACGCTGTAGTATTTTAATTTTCAAGGCTCCGTACTGCCTGTCTCCTCTTTATCTTTCATCACTGCTGTTGAGCCACCTTCCCTGGTACCCTGTCCTGGACCTGCCAGTATCCCTTGCTCACTTGTGAAGCTCTCCAACACGCACCTTGAAGTCCTTCCCCACACTGTTTCTTAGACACAGAAGGATCCCTCCATAGATGCCTGGGTAGGCATGAACTTGTCCTTTGAGTCAAGGTTGTCTGTTCCAAGGTTTTATTAAAAAAAAGTAAATGAATTTTGATGAAATCCTGTTGGGTGTCCCAGGTGTTGTGGCCACACAGACAACTAACCAGCAAAAATAAGGGTAATAAAAGCAGCATTAATTGGTTTCATCTGTTTCTCTACATATTCCATTAGGAACAGAAGAGATATTCAAGCAGGCAATTTCATCAAAGTTTTGTTGGCTGTGTTTCTCCTAGGCTAAGGTCCTGGCAAACTTTGATGGGGTAGCATATTCCTATTCAAGTAGTTGCAGTAAAATAAAAATTGTTCTTTTATTTTTCTTTTGAGGAGTTGGGACATGCAATGAAGGGGTGGAGGGTGGTGGTCAGAACTTGGGCCTTTCTGGTTATGCAAAAGGAAAGAACAAGGAAACCAGCACAGGAAGGTATGAAGTGTGGGACAGATGTTCGCTGCTGGTTCACAACAACGGCAGACTTCGTTTAAGGCACATGCTGTAAAAAAACATAGACTTTGAATGAAGAGCATTAAAACTGAAACAGAGCCAGGCCTCTTAAAGTTATTAGAGTGCAACGTAGTTTTAGGAAAGCTTTATTCCTGTTGCTGAGAATGAAATGTACACCAATAATTTCACACCCTGCTCTAAATACGCCGAACTCAGATCATTTTCCTCCTACAGCAGTTCAGCTCTGTAGCATTTGGCTATCTGGATTTAATGATGTGAGCAAAGTAGATCTAAGTTAGGCCTTTACAGGATGAGATCCACACTCAGTTTCTGAAACTGAGAATTCAGAAAGGCAGAAGGAACAAAAGTGGATTTGGTTTGGGTTTAAGATTTTGGCCTTAAAGGTATTACCCTGCCTAAGCTTTACAGTTTGAATCACTGCTTCCATCTGGGTGCTTGAAATTCATTGTCCTTTACTATTCCCTAGGCACGTGCTGTCTGCCCAGGAGCTGGCACTTTATGTCCTCCATCAATGCTCTCCTTGCAGGGTCACTGCTAACCTTCCCTTTTCCTTGTCTTTTCTGCCAGCAGGCTGGGAAGGACACAGCAACAGGGCAGCATCTGAAGATACAGCTATCAAAATGACACATGAGGTAAAAGATAAGTATTGATAGTCACAAACTCCCCCTCCTCTGCCAACAGCCAGGGTGTCACAGTCTTTCTGGACTAAGGAAGTGTCCATCACCCTGTCTGCATTGATGGAGTTGCCACCTCAGCACATCTCTGGTGGAGACCTTCAAAAGGGGTGTAAAATAGAATTTGTGCTGGTGTGATTTATCTTTGGCACTGGCTACTCATATCAGAGCAAATTTGTCTTATACAACTGCTGCACATCTGTCTGGATAAGAAATGAGCACTACAAGATAGGTTGGAGCTGATGGGGAGCTCACTCAATCTTCCACAAGCTGTGGCTCTGTCTCAGTTTACCCAGAACGGGCTCTACATGTCTGCAGACCAGGGGGTTGGTTAGGCATCGCCCAGCACAGCAGGCTAGGACAAGCAACTAGTCAATTTTTTCAGTCCAAGACACAAAGTAAGGTGCTGAAGATTCACTCTAATAAGCTATTTTTGCTCTCCACCACCACTTTAAAAGGAGATGTGGCTATGATAAAGCCGGGCACCATGACTTCTACTGATAATTTTGTGGTGTGTACCTAGAACTTTTCTTTGCTCTGCTTTTCACCTATGAAAATTATGTAAAAAGATATAATTCACCTCTGAAGGTAATTTTCACATTAGAAAGTATTCTTTGGATTTTTTTTTTGGAGGTCAAAGATGAGCACTGCTACACCTATAAACTTTGCTCTCTTTAAACAAGCAAACAAAGAACCCGAAACACAGTAATCCAGCAGATGGCAAAACATGATTTAGGGAAGCCTGATCTCCCAACTAGCCTGAGATTAAATGACACATTATTTATTTATTGGCTTTTCTGGTCCACTTACCATGATTTGGATATAATCTAATATTATGGAAACTCTTTTAGACCCCAGAAGAGTTCTTCCTTTTGCTAGATGCTGTATGATCTCTCTCAAAATCTAAGAAGTAGACTTTGAATACCTTGCACACTCTAATGAATTTTTCTCCTCACAACCTCCATGCAAGAAAGGAGAGAGTTATTGCTTGATTTACCTGTGGGAAAATAAGATTAAATAATTGGCTCCGAGTCAAGAGGAAGCCTGTGGCTGAGCTGTGACTAGCACCCAGATATCCTGAGTCACAGTCCAGTGCCCTAACCACAAGCCAGTTCTGTTGCTGACAGACTTTTCTTGGTAGCAAGCCCACATTTCTGGAATGTATTCCCTGCAGAAATGCAATTAAGTATGTACTTGGCTACTTTTAAAAGAGCTGCAAGCCACACCTCTCTGCCCAGGCCTTCCACTTGCTAAATCCCTGCTTCTTAGTTTACTAGTAAAGCTGCAGGCAGCCGGGAGGCTAGTCTGGAGCTATTTTTATGGTGGTTATGTCTCGCTGTAGCCCTGAAACCAAACTCATTTTACAAACAAATAAATTCAATTAGAATAAATACATTTGGACAGCAGAGGATCCCATCACTGCTGTGATTGTTAATTTGCAGTGGGTGGTGGTGGTACGCTCTCTCCAACATCCAGGATGAAGTCCACCTGAACCCACCCAGGAGGTGTCAGTGGCTAATAGGCAGCTTCTATCAGGTACACAAACAAGGTATCCTTTTCTTTTCATAGGTGGCAAGGTAGCTGTCATCATAACTTTCCTTAATTTTGAGAGGATTTGTTTCAAGGAAGAAGATTTTTGCTCCTTTTGGATATTTGATGATAGGTTCATCCACAGGAAATGGGAATATTCATAAAATTGAATTCCTGTGCACCACAATCTGTTAATTTTTTACAAGAGAGTGGAATAATACACTAAATTAATATGTATGTCTCCCTGTAAGAGCCGAAGTGTTAATTTTTACTTTTGTGAACAAGGAATTAGATACACTCCTGCAGTTGTTGTCCATTCAAGCCTTCCTATCTGCACTGAAAATAATAGCATCTTGAAGAGAATATTTATTGTTACTAAGCCCCTTTAGACATGGAAGGTAATGTAATATCTTTTGAGTAACTGTTGTTCAAAATATCTGAGGCTAATCGTCACACTGATCAGAGAGCATTAGGGTGCCAATCTAAGCAACATTTGGTTCTAATTAACCCTGTGCTTTATCTTTGCTATACTTTAAAAAAAAAAATCTCACGCACATTTCACAAACGTAAATCTAGAGTCTGAACACTTTCGTTGTAAAATGACTTCACATAGATAAATAAGTCTTGGAGTCTGCCAGATCCTTCGGTCATCCTTGCCCCAAGTATTTTTCTTAAGCACCAAATTTTATAGCCACAAGCTAAGATAAAACATCATTAAAAATGACAAGTGCATACATGCTTATTGCATGCCTCCTGTATGTGCTGCTGTATTTGTAAGCAAACAGGCGTATGCATGCAATTTACACGCAACACATCTGCCTTCTGCAAAGAAGATCACATAAGAGAAAATATATTTAGCAAGTAATGAGTAGCCTTCCTTCGCAGCTAGCAGAGCAACCTCCATCTGTGGCGAATTAGAGGATATTCTAAGAAAAGATCCTGCATGAGTTTTGTCAGAAGAAATTAGTTTGGTGTGCTGTAAAATCAAAACCAGAATGACATGTGATTGCTGCTGAGTGGCTGGGTCATTCCTAACGCTGCCTTGATTCCTATAAACATGAAAAAGAACTTTGAAAAAAGAGACATCACAGCTCTGTGCAACTGTGCTCCTTTCACTGTCATAAACCAATATTAGTCCGAATTAGCCCAAGACAGCCTAACCTGCGTCGAGGGATGCTGGAACGGCACAGCCCAGTCTGCGAGTTGCACTCCAGCAGCCCACAGGCCCCTGGGTTGTATGACAGTGGCGTTCTGCACCCAGGGCTGTCAGCAGCCAGAGTATTGGTAAGCTTAGTGGTGCCAAAGCACAATGAGTTTTGGGGTGCTAAGGTTTTACATTAAATACTTATTTTTAAAATCTTCCATTAGACATTGCTGACAATAATATTGGTAGACCTTTCAACTGTATACAAACCCTGTAACACTACTTAGGTTAGATTTCTGTAATTCTGTATATATAACGCCATTCACCCAATGCCCGTTTGCCTTGCAGTCCAGAAAACAAGAGCTTTTGGAAAACATAAAATATGCATATTGTTAGTGTTACTCATATCCACAGCTGATGTAATGTACAGTCATGGTATTTACTATAAATTCCAGTTTTGCCTACTTTGAAAATACATGGTCTTCTTTGGCTAGGGTGGAATGGTCTGCCTGAACTTACAGACAGCTTGGAAGAATTTCATGAGAAGTGGATCCTCTACTGTCTCTTTGTGCTTGAAATAACAATATTTTAATTTTGTTGCTGACAATTTAAGCAAAATTCTCTCTGCCCTGTGCTTACCCCACATTCCTAATAGTTTTCCTCTCTCTCTTTGTCTAAGAGTCTTCAAAGTCCCTCACCAGAGCCCAGGAGTTCTCTTTTTGTCCCTACAAACATGCACGGGGCAGCTGAGAACTCCAATGAGTGTGTGTGTGAATGTGAAAGACTACAGAAAACACTTTGACTTCAACATTAAATTAAACAGCGCAACAGAAACAGAGTTTATAATTAACATGAAGTAAATAGTTCGTTTTCATCTTGAATTCAAATATATTTCCATGAACAGAGCAGCTGCAAGCTCAGGTCCACAAAGAATATCAGATTCAAATATTTTGAATGGAAGAGATGCATTGCATAGCATGAAGTGAGTGATTGTCACAAGGGAAGGTGTATGACCTTCTGGTTAAAACTGGAATTATTCTGGGAGCCATGATGAACTTTGAGCCCTGCCACAGAAATTTGGTGTGACCTTGTCTGCGTTGTACCATCTCCCTGTTCACCCGTTCATCATCTGTGACTTGAACACCTCCCTCATCCTTTTTATCATACCAGCTTTTTAGAAGAAAACCATAGTTCTACAAGCATTATTGGTCTTTGGGCTGGTTGTGGTTTGGTTTTCTGGGTTTTTTTTCAAATTGAAACAAAAACAACAGTTAAAATATAAATATTTTAAATGAAAAAAACCCAATTTTTACTTTTACAATAAAGATTTCACTCTCTCCCACTTTTTTTTTTTTTCTTTTTTCTTTAGCATATAATTACAGGCTTATCTGGATGGCTCCTCTTTGATGTGACTTTGTGGATCCGTGTGTTTTATGAAGTAAAAATTTGTGAGGGAAAGGAAGGGGAAGAGAAGGTGAAACTGTAGTTTAAATACTTTTGTTTAAGCATTTAAACAACAGTTCAGCAAGCTAAAATCATGGGAGTCTGCTAATAGCATATTTGCACTCGAGAGAAAGATTGTGTGGATTAGTTTGGATAGTGATTTGAAAATACAAAATACATTAGGAAATACGTTTAGAATCTAAAATTGTTGGTTTATGTGTTATCTAAGCTTCTTGCAGGAGCGTTAACCTTCCTAAAGGTGAAGGGAGCCGTGATATCACTTTGAATATAACACAAGGATGAAGAAAAATGCTGAAAACCCTCTTAGCAGCTGGTTCAGCAAGCTCTCTGCCTCAACATCCCATGGTACAATCAGAAGTACAACTGAAGCAGAATAAATGCACCTTGGAGAGCTTTCCCTGGTTTGTCTGGCTGCAGACAACAGTGAAGGCAAAATTTGGGCTTCTGAAGCGTATTCAGGACCCCAAGGAACCTTCAAACACCCAGAAAAGTCCTCCTGCAACTACAATATTAGTGACTGCAATAAATCTACTTCCAGTGTATCTATGCATGATGAATTTACACCTTTGTCATGTAAATACACTGCATTCATTCAAAATGTCACCTGAGCAAGATAAACTAGTCCCAGGTAAAGCAAACCTCACTGTTGGTGAGTAGTTGCCCAATCCCATCTGTTAAAAAAACAGAAAGGAAGGCAGGAAGGCAGGAAGGCAGGAAGGCAGGAAGGAAGGAAGGAAGGAAGGAAAGAAACCCCATTTCTCGGTGGCCTATTTGGAGACCTGCATAAGCGTGTGGTGAGCTTTAGATGTGAGCTTGAGTTTCCAATATGTGTTAAAGTTAAGGGCTTAGGACAAGGGGTAATGGACACAAACTTGAATATAGGAAGTTCCATCTGAACACAAGGAGGAACTTCTTGACTTTGAGGGTGGCAGAGCACTGGCACAGGCTGCCCAGAGAGGTGGTGGAGTCTCCGACTCTGGACACATTCCCAACCCGCCTGGACGCCATCCTGTGCAACCTGCTCTGGCAGGAGGGTTGGACTAGATGGTCTCCAGAGGTCCCTTCCAACCCCTAACATTCTGTGATTCTGTGATTCTGTGATTCTGTGTTTCTGTGATTCTACGGCTTTGTTCAGCTGAAGCTCATGTGAGTCAGGAAGATGAAACCTGGCCCTGAGTGAGCAAGTCAGGTTATGTTCCGGCATGATGTCAGGCGGGATAGAGTTAAAATCTGAATGTGAAAGAAGCCAGCAACCAAGCACAAAGCTACACCCTAATGGTGTCAGGTCAGCATTTTGGATTTCAAGTTAAGATGTGGTTTCCCACACCCAGCACTGCCAAGCACCACTGTTTTTATGGGAAAAACCGAGCCAGACGTCTTTCCTAGACTATTATAGAACTTGAAAAATATGTTTGCTAAATATATATGTATATGTGTGTATATATATAAAACTCTAAATATATAACTAAAGCCCAAACTATATATATATCATCTGCAAACATATATAGAGATATATATATCTCTCTACAAGAAGTGGTAAACAACCTTTTGATGCCCTGAGTCAGCGTCTAATTTATCAGCAAGAAAGTATTCCTAAAGCAGGGAACCACCAGAAATGAACCTGAGGTTTCTGAAAGCATGTAGTTCTAAACACTGTTATCAGGTGGTAGAAAGCATCTAGAAATTACCTCATTCAGCATCTTGCATTTAACCATGAGTTCGGAAGTTTCTGTCCATAGCGGTCCAAGGAACTGGCCCTTCTTAAAAAACAAGTAACCACGTACAGTTGTGCAATCAAACACAACAAAAAACTTAAAACATAATAATAGTATTTAAGTCCAAATTCTACTGAGATTTGCACTCCACATAACCCTAAAAGGACCTTGTGGCTGAGGCAGCAGAGCATTGCTCAGGGGATTCCACATATCTCCTGCGTGACCTTGAGCAGCCAGGTATCCCTCTGCACCCTACGTCTAAATTACTGGGGGTGCAGCCATCCTCTTGCTGTAATCTGTCTGGGGAGGGACTGCCTTTTCCTATTGTAGCAAGCAATATAATGGGGCCTTCATTGTAATGAGGGACTCTAAACCCTGTTGTAACATACTAAGACCCTCTGTTCTAAAAATGGATCTTCCCTCTCGCAGGAAGTCATCTGACACTTTACAATTGCTTTCTGAATTCTGAGCAGGGATGAGAAGTCAAAGAGCATAGATTTCTCACCGAAGAAATACTCTTTAAGTTTCAGTTTAGAAATGTCAAATAATGTATTTGCAACCAAAATCATTGGCCATTCTGACATAATATTCCAAATCTTCTTGTCAGTCTAAATAGATGCACTGAAGTACAGAAAGGTCATTCTGAGTCAAGGCTTTAAAAAAAAAAAAAAAAGAGGCAAAAACCTTCATTATGAAATATTTGTGAGATTTTATTTTCACTCTCCTCATCAGATAATATGAACTTTTTGCCCACACATATATTTTTCTCCAGGGGAAAAAAAACCGTGGAAGTGTTCTAATGGGAAAAATGTTCGCAAGTTTACTCAGAGCAATTCTAATATAGCAAATCTGTAGTTCTGTAAAGTATAAGATGAGATAAAGCAAGACTCTTAAAGTGTAATGATATTTTGGCAGTTTTAGAAAACTGAATAGCATTCTAGTAAGTACATAAAGATGTTTCTCTTTGTTCAACTTTATATAACCTTCCGGACTGTGGTTTATTTATAAACTATAAGACTATTTTTATTAGCTGTCTTCTTTATTATTGCCTATTGATACTTGAAGTGGCTGAATTCTCATAATGTGCACTCTCTGGGCCCAGAAGAACTCCTAGAAATCTTGTTACTACAAGAAAGCTTGCACATGGAACTGGGTCTTGATCACTGAAGCCAGAGTTCAATCTGTCTCACCTAGCTTTACCTTCTAAAAGTGATATGTCTAGTCTAAATTACTCACCGGGGCTCCCTCTATAATTAATGAGCAGACATAGGTACCTACAAAGGGGTATTTGTCCCACCCAAAGACATATGTCAAAGACAGCTGGGGTAAACTATGCTTTGGTGACGCTGGTCTCCTTTGACCACAAAGCATGAAATTAGATGTCTAATTTCCACGTGGTTAAAATTAGGGGAGACAAAAGTCCTCTTTGGTCCCCAGTCTGCATAAACACAAAATGTAAACCTTGAGGGAAAGAAAGTAAGAAGGGGCTATGCACTGCAGAGTTCCTGGGGGACATTTTCCTGAATTTGTACCAATAGCATCTACTTTTTCTGCACTCATTACATCGGTACGTTTCAGGTCTGTCAAAGGGATTGTGTATTGGGAGCCCTGAAAGAGGTGCAAGTTGTTTCTACCAGAAAGGCAAGTAATGATTTTCTGTGTATCACACTATGACTATCCTATATGGCTTCTACCATTCAAAAACTCTGTCCTTCAATGCATTTCTCCTACTCAGATAAGAGCTGACAGCATTTTTGCTCCTTACCTAGTGGTTTGACGGATTCTTTGAAAACGGACCTATGGCAGTTCACTGGCAGTTTTCACGATCCACATATTCTGTCTCCACTCGTTACAAACAGCTGGAGTCAAACACTTCCAATAAAATGGGATTCTAATATAGCAGTGGTAAAGAGTCACAGAAAAAGTTATTTTCTCTTAATGCTGAACAACTGATGTTCTTCCTACTAAGGAAAATAATATTCTTTATAGCCAGTAATTAAGGCTTTCCAAATTAACTTGGGAGTCAGCCACGCAAATGCCATTGTTTTTATTATTTTTTAAAAAAGAGTGTTTCAGGAAAAATCTCGTATTTGTTATTCTCTTACCCATTCTTCCTGATCTCCAGTGTGAGCAACCACTTAGGGGGTTCACTTCATCAGATTCCACTTCAATTATAAATGGAGGTACTGGTAATTTCTTTCTGCTCATGCTCAGAATGAATCAAATTCTCCAGACAGATCTTTAATGTGGCTTTTTCTCATTCTGTTTTCACATTGCTACAGAGAATCTCCCAAGGCCTTAGTCTTAACTCTATTGTGTGTCAACAAAAACTGCAAGTCAACAGTGCTTCCTATCAAGAGGAAGAAACAACTCTTTCATCAATTTTGGATATGTCACCTTTAAGTTTTATCTGAATGTCCATTTTCTCCCATTACAAGGGAAGGTAAAAAGGCTCTCTCCCTGTGTTTATTTCTATTTTTCTTTTATATAGTGCTGTTCAAAACAGTGTTATCTGAGTGCTTTCCATGTCCAACTTATTAAAAATAATGGAGTACCTAGAGGATTTCTGCAGTTTCTCCCTTTTATGGGTGAAATCTGTATTTTGAATAAACTTTCAGAATTTTTATTTTCTTAAGTTTTCTTAAACTATGGTAGAATTTGAATTTAGGTGAAAGAAACCCCTTTACATTTTTTTATTATATTACAGAATTAATAAAGAATTAGATAAAAATGTTATGACTTTTAGGTAAAATGAAGTTACAGAGGCTGTAAAACAGAACATTAAGATTACTTTTCTTTATTTTTAACCAGATACCTCTCCTTTTCTGCATACCATTTCCTCCAGCCTTGACTGCCTGTTGTCATATACAAAACATTTTAACCCTGGAAAATATCCAGTTTTCTTAACACCATTATACCTGTTCCGACTACTTAAATTCAATTTTTTTATAACGTTTTATCTATTTGCTAGCACACGAGGCACCACAGGGAGTAGAAGGAAAAGAAAGAAAGGAGGGATCCTTTCTGGGTGGGGTGTCCTCATCCTACCCCATCTCAGTGCCTCAGCATCTTCCTCAGGTTTCTCTCTCCTGTTCCTTTCAATATAATACTCATGTTGTGAAGTCTGCCAGGCACTTCCTCCATCCATACTCTTCTGTTCCCCTTAAAATATTCCGTGCCTGATCTTTGATTACCTCTGCTGTAATAATTACTACTGCTAAAATGGGTCTTGCAAGGCTGCTTTGCAGTGATTGCTACTTTTTTTGCAATAAATAGAGTGGAAAGGAGTTTAAGCCACTGGGTTCTTATCATCTTTCCTATGTGGCTGAAAAATTAGTTCAAAAGACTTTAGATTTTCTTCAGCCACAGGATATTTGGGACAGATTGAAGAGTGAAGGCAGATTATTTTTACTGAGAGAGTGAAGGAATAATGATAAATTAATGGAAAATACAATTAATAAAATGGTGAATATATGAATGAAAGCTGACAAACTGAATAAAAGAGAATAACAATAAAATAGTGACATATACAGCACTGAACGTGACTATGCTTGGTAGCCAAGGGACAAGAAATAAACCTCAGGAAGCAGATTAATGCTCCAGTGTAAGGAACTATACTGGTTTATTGGCTAAGGACCTGGACCTCTGGCATCCACAACAAATGGCAACTCAGAAATTTGGCTTGCACAAGGGGAAGCTTATATGGAAAACAAGGAAAACAATCCCTTGAAGTGACACACTATCTAATGAAAGAGCTAAACAATGTTCCCTCCTCTAGTTTATGAGCTGATTTAATGAGAAATAATATGTATGTAAATTGATCTTCTTCAAAAAAACAAACACAGCATCTATGACAATTTACCACAGTGGCCACTCTCAGGCTAGCTTGTTTCTACAGTACCCCCAGTGCCAGTTTGGCTAGATGCTGTAGCAGGAGAAGCAGAAGCAGCAAGAGATTTAACTGAAAGCAAAGCTTTTCTCCTTCAGAACTCTCAGAGAAACATCTGCAATGTTTTAGAGGTAACATGTAGCTTGCCCTTGATGCTGGCTTTTCTGATGGGATCCTGAGAACCTCTTTTGCAGCTGCAGTTACTAAACAATTTGTCCAGTCTTTGGCTTGAGCCTATTGTCACGCACTTCCCAGGTTTCTGCAAAAGCAGTAGATGAGGACACAGGAGAGGTGAGATGGGAAATGTTGCTGCTGTCCTCACCTCCACCCACCGCAGCCCCACCTCCAGCTTGGACACCATTCTCTTTTCTCTTGAAATCATAGAATCATAGAATCACTTGGGTTGGAAGAGACCTTGGTTATTCCACCACCAGGAACAGGTATTATTACCCTTTTGCAGGTATCTACACCTCTGGCTTTTTAGTAGGTGAAATATTTGGCTTGGAGGTGGCTTTTTTTCACTGTTATTAACTGAAAGACAGCTGCAGGAAAGAAAAACAACTGGCAGCAACTCAGAGGTCCCCTCTATAACCAATAGAAGCCTGCTTGCAAAGCATGTGTACATTGGCACTGATGTCCAACACATATCGCAAGAGCAGATTGGAAAAACCAACTTTGACTCCATGCTGACCTGCTACAGGCTGTTAGAAGGCTGTTTTGATAAACAGAAGGTTTAAGGCAGTAGTGAGATCCACCTCCTTTCTCTGTTCCCCTTAATTTTTTCCCAGGCATCTGGCCATCAGATTGCATCTCATGAAATGGAAGGCGTTTATATTCTTAAACATTTTGGAGTACCAGAGTCTAATGACAGAGTAGCAATTAAATTGGCGTGTGTCCTGCTTGCAACAGCAGCTGCCAATGCTTCCCAACTTCTTCTAACGGGGAGGCAAATTCATTAAGTCAGAGGTAAAATTAAGATTCTCTCTATATTGTTAAGGATTAAAAAGTACCATGCTAAGATAAAATAAGCTTATAAGTTGATTGCTAGAAGGATGAAATCAGTCATCCAAGTCAAAATTTCACAACCAGGGTTTTATTGTGAAGTATTCTGATTCATAAGGAAAACAATAAATCTATAAGTTCACAAAACTCCCCTGAATTTGTTACCCTTATTTACAGTACTATACTTCTATACAGTACTATTTCTCTGGAAATAGTTGAAGCTTAAAAGCCCTTCTTATTCTAAAATAAGAATTTCCACGTGGAGTTTATCAGTGTAATTAAACTGGCATCAGTTCCACTTACATGGAAAAGTTGTCAAATGTGCTTACTTTTCCATGTAAGTGAGTCTTTAAGATCCAGGACTTGCTGGAAACCTTTTCAGAGGAAATGGCTCTATCTGAAATAAGAAATTCTGCAGATGTCTTTTAGCATAGCCACCAACCCAGCTTGCAAAAATTCAGTCTGTAGCTATAACGAGGATTAGACGAATTAAATTATGTGGGGTAAGATTTATCTCAATTATCTGTTATCATTTAAAAGCTAGGTGTCTAGCTTAGCTAGTTGTTTAAGTGCTCTCTGTAGTCAATGAAGAAAGATGGGCACTATTCCAGGTGGTGACTAATTCTGCCATTCTGGGACACCTGTTTTAGGATGGCCTGAAACATCCTTTGGATGTGCATCTCTTCTCCCACTACAGACAGAACTTGTGTGGCGCACACCTGACTTTAAAGTGAATAAATGTGAGTAGGAAAGATAATAATATAAACTTACTTGGATTAGTCAAACACAGAGCTGATTATAAACAGTTTTAGGTAAATAACAAAATAGTTAACAAAACCAAAAGAAATAACAAAACAACAGTCGGTTAAATAATAAAATAGCAGATGAATACATGTATGTACGCAGGAGAAGGGAATAAGCCTCCTTATAGAAATACAACTGCTGTAAATTAGCCTAGGACAAGGATGAACCAATCTCTGAAAACGTTGACTCAGTATTCAGCTGTAGCCAAAAAGGTAAATACAAACGTGGCTGTTTAAAGAAAGAGAAAACTGAAAACATCATTGTACTGCCTTATACACTCTTTTGCCTAGGTCTAACACATTGTTTGTGTCTCCAGTCATTCTTTCAGGAAGGATATTGGAGCAGCTGGAAAAGCAACAAAGATGATCAAAAGTATGCAGCGATTTCTATATGAGAAAAGGCTAGAAGGTGTAGGAAAAAGGTGACTGGGAGACATAACGAAATAAAATCCTGACATTATGAAGAATCTGACTGGAGAGCAGTGGTACAAGAAACTAAGGGGCTCCCAGGTGGCAGGATAAAAACAGAGGAAAGAAAAGCAAATGCACTGAGTTATGGAACTCACTGTGGCATGATGTTGCAGGGTTCAAAAGTACAAACAGAGCAGAAAAAGGCAAGAAAATGTCACAGAAGATAGATCGTCCATAGACTTCTTAAATAAAGGTCTGGATGTAGATGCTAGCTCAAAAATTCCTGGCCGTGCTGGTTCTCAAAAACTAATTTACTAAGAATCAGTCTACAGATCCTCTTTTTTTAATATTCTTTCTTTTATACTTCTGTAAAGAGTATATTGGGCAGACTGGACCTTTTCCTGACCTATGTTGCAGTTCTTAATGTCTCACACGTTCTCACAAGTTGTCTGAATACAACTCTCTCCTTCTGCAGCTCATTAGACATAGCTGACTTATATGATTTATATGATTACAGAGCCATTGAGACAACTAGCTTTAGATCATGTTGAAAAGGAATATACAGAATTTTGAATGTTTTTCTGAATTTCAAAAACAAAGGTTTGCAGGCAAGATCTGACAACTTCAGAAAAGGTCTGCATCAGTGATACGTTTTCCTTGGTGGTATTCCTAGCCATTCCTAGCAAGGACCTCGGAGAAGATCCAAGGCAAAGAAAGTGCCTGCTTTACAGATATGTCTTCCATAAAAAACATCAGGTCATCATACACCACCTTTTTCTCATACTGAAGAAGTCATTAACCTCATTTTTTAGTTTTTTAGCTTAAATGTCATGCGCTATACCACATTCGTAACTTTTAGAAGCTTCATCTGTCTTTCTTGGGCAAGATCTGTAGACACCACATGGGGGAATATAACTTTCAGCACTTACATTTTTCATCTGCTGTCAGAAGTGATTATTCTGAGTCAATGCAGCACAAACACAAGTATACACTCTCTGTGCCCCAAAAGCTGGCACATTTGTAACTCAAGCCATTTCATCCTAAAGAGCAGCTATAGGGCATTGCTACTACCTGTTGTACCATTAATTCTTGAGTAGGAGCTACTTCAATTCTGGGTCTGATGTGCGAGCTATATCCAGAGTATCTTCTCATCTTTTAATGCAAATGACCTCATGTTACTTATTGCTATTGATTTTTGTCAGCGATTGTCCTAATGCTAGGACCTGTGCAGCCCTAGAGGAAAGTCAGTCCATCCTTAAGGTAGAAAATATATTTGAATTTCAATGCTAACAAGAACAAATTAATTTTTTAAAAGGTGAATTTTTATGGAAGCAGCACATGATCTGCTGGGCAAGCCTGCCTCCAAACATGCACTATGGATTTTTGTCAGGTTTACACTCAGTTTGAATACTTTGGTATATTCAGCAAGAGTACTATACAAAACCAGTGCTCTTCTAATGGGTTCAAAATCTTCAGGGCAAAGTTGCATTATGTCCAGAGCTACATTTTATGACAGCTGCATCATACCAAAGAATTCAAACAGAATTACATACTGGTATTTCATTTAAATGTTAAGAAATCCTTTAGGCTAACTATATAAACACAGGGCTCTGTTCATGTAGTTTTTATCTGTATGGACCACTGAAATATAGACTTGTCCCTTTTAATACAGAGGCTGTATATAACAAATATGTTCTGATTTTATGTCATCAAGTTATGGACTTCTGAAAAAGTCCCACATTAGCACGTTATGTATCTAGGCACATAATACAGGAAGTACACATACACACATATCAGTAATGGCATATGTGTGCATAAAAATGTCTATGTCTACATATATGCAGTGATCCCAGGAACACACATGACTTCTTAGAGGGAGGGAGGGAGTGCAACAGTGCACATGCTTATATATGTATATGTATTCTCTATATATATGGGCATATCTTATTTGTGCATACAAATAAGTGAGTTTACATTGAGTTCCAGATGTCTGGTGTGACTGCAGTGTATAAGTACAATATACAATTTTTCAAAATCTCATACTGGGGTCATGTCAAAATGCAATTTCCTTCCCACCCTAAAAGAAGACCGTCTTATTACGGTCAAGGCTATTTATTATGAGGTACTCCAGCTCAAGTCTTGCTTATTCAGGAAAAGGTTGACAAGATAGCAAACATTAATTTTCAGTTCATCAAAATGGAGTGGAACATCTTGAAATCAAACTTTTCCAAAAAGCCAATCCTCAACAAAATTTCAGCCTAGAAAATTAACTTAAATTAATTAATGCTAAAAACATAGTGGTAGCTGAAATAAGTGTAACCACAGTACCTACTCCAGCTTTAACTACAATTATTATTTATACAGTCTGTTTGTTAAACATCAAAGCATTTTCTGGAGATACAGACTAAAGGTACTATTGAAATGCAGCCAAGCCCGTGGTGGCACATAGCACCTGCTGTAACCGCGCACTGTATAGTGTTACATGGGGATTTGCATGCTTGTGTTTGTGGAGGATGTGTACGTATGTGCATATGTATACGCACGTATATGTACAATTTTGTTTTGTTATTAATATTACGCTCACATTTTCTATATGTATGCAGCATAATTAGAATTGAAAGCCCCAATTACACTGCAGTGATAGCCTGCTTATTAATTGACAATAGGCCTCGGCTAAGTAGCAACAAAAGAAGTGCTTTGTTTGGCAACCTTTGTTTAAAAGGTCCTTTGAAAACTCTTTAAGAACACTATGAATAGAGATTGAACAAACCTTTAATCCTCTTCAGGTCGCATATGCGCTAAAGTGAATAATAGTGTGAGGTCTTTTTCACCTTTTGAGTTCTTTTAAGCCAGTAACTTAACTTGAAGTGAGATAAAGTCCTAAGAAAGCTTGAAAAACTCTAATTTGTACATTTCTGGCATACTTATTCTGCTGCAATAAGCTTAAAGATGCATGATGGAGAGATGTTTAAATACTCAATATTTATAATTCCATTCATAATTTGCTCGGTCCCTGCCAGTTATTTCCCTTTTGTTCACTTCAAATGCATTTAGAACCTTAGAACATTTTTTTTTTTCATTTAATGCTCCTGTTCTTTTGTGAGTATCAGTGTGAAAATCTTTCCTTCGTGCTACAGTCCCTTTTTCCTATTCAACACTAGACTGCACACGATAATTAAACCTTGGGGGCTTGGAGATTTTGGACTAAAGCTTAAAGAAATGCAGTGGTGAGGCCTCTTCTCCCTCGATCTTCCACCACTTGCTGTGGGGATTTTCTTTAGTTACACATGGTTTCACAGGTAAACAAGCTTGAAAAAAAAAAATCACAAGCAGGAATTAAATTAACACCTTAGCGTTGCTTGTAATGAACCAGTTTGCTTAATTAGATGGTTGAAAAAAAATATGTTCTAAAACATGACAGGACACAGACTGAAGTCTCTATTCAGGCAAATTCCCATAGAGTTACACCAGGGCGTTTGCAATAGGAACAGTGTATCAGCCAAGGCTAATATGGCAATGTGAAAATGCTGAGTTTCAACCCAGATTAAGGTGGCTTTTTTTAATCAAACATAAAGAAAATTACAGGGTCTTCCTGATGCTTTTGCTTATAAATGAAGCTCTTCAAGCATCTCCACAACTTTGAAAGTAAGCCTGTGACCACACTTCCTAAGATACAGTTCTGTAAACAATAAGCAATGCATTTGCCCCCAAACTAGGTGAAAAACCCCACAAATGGCCTCAGTGACCAAAGGACAGAAGTCACTAGAGCTAGCTCCCCAGCCAAGGGCCAGGCCACCGCGACAGATTGCCAGGCAGCCCGGCAGGGCAGGGAGCAGTTGCTCGCACCTGAGGATGCTCCCAGCACAGCCACTGGTCAGGTCCTACTGGAAGGGCTGGAGAAAACTGGGGTGGTAAGGGGTTTGAGACTCCTTGGAGGAGCTAGAGATGGTGAAGAAGCAAGGATGCAATGGGGTTTGATACCAGTCTCCAGTACTTGGATTGCTCAAGGCTCACACCGTTTCTAAATGAAGGCGAGTATGTGTAAATGCTTTGTCTTCTTCCTGGGATCCTCCCTCAGCCTTCCTGCTGGCCCCATCCATACAAAGGCATTTCAGACCAGAGAGAAAGGGCAATGTCCAAGGAAAAATCCTATCTGACACAAATACTTGCAAGTGTCCTTGCCTTTTCCTTTCTTCCACTGTGAGTGAAGACAGACCATAATATGAAGGGTTTTTTAAGCACGCATGAGGCTGCATAGCTAACTCCTGCGAACATCAATCATAAATTGTTTTCTTTCTCAACACTGAAATCAATATAACAGTAAAACACCAGCTGCTTCCAAAGACAAATGCATTGTTTAAATCAGAGCAAAATATTTACAAATAGGTTTCAATATTCGGGGTCTGAATTTTGCAGCATGTGTGCAAAATGTTTCTGTGCGGATCTATCAGCTGCGCACGCACTTGATCACTTATGCCGAGCAATCTGGGACGCAAGTAATTGGCATTTCTCTGAGCTAGTGCTCTGATCAGCTATAATCATTTCTGGAGCTCCATAAGAAAATCCTGCATATTTTTAGCTTCATGGTAAAAGCAGTATTTTGCATATATTATTTCAGATCTTTTTTCTTTTTCTGTTTCAGTACCCACTGTTTTACCCAGGGAGTGCATTCTTCTGCAGATGTTTATCTGTTAAGGTGTTTGTATATACCGCTGCCTGCCGTCCTCTGTAGAGGCAACCACCAGAACCATAAATTATTATCTCCGGTAACCGTAAAAGTTGTCTGCTGCCTTAACTGTGAACATTTAGTTTTAAAAGGGACAGTTGCTTAGCTGGGCGCTTCTTCTAAGGAAATTAACTTTTTATCTCAAAGACAGCTAATTTAGCTCTCACCACCTTTGCTTCCACTCCCAAGTACCTTCTTATCTTGGGTAATCAGGATGCAGGGATTCCCAGTCTATCCCTCTTTATAGCTCTCCTTCAGTAGTGTTACTGTTTGAACTTCATACCCCTGGATAAAAGGGCTAGCACACCAGCTCAGGAAGCAGTTTTAAGTATGAGGTAAATATGGAAGTTACTTAACAGCCCATATATGAACTCAATTACATCCTTCATCTCTTAAGATATGAATAAAAAGGTTTGGCTTTGATCTTGAATTAAGCAATCCCTGCTTATAAATCAATGTACCATGGGATTTTATTAGTAGCAATAATTAGTGGTTAACATTGCAATGAATACAAGGTTGGGAAGCTTTAAAAACCAGTGCCAGGTTGGGACATATTTCTCACATATATTATCTGAATTGCGCAAAGGAAGCCTGGACTTTTAATCGGAGAGGTACAAAGGGGATATGCAAAAGCCATTTCATTAAATAAGATACATGAAAGTATTTAAAAAATAAAAGCATACACCTGGGTCTTTTTTCATGACTTCATCCATTTATTTTAGTCTAATTTAAAAATTAAATTTAGAATAAAAGATGTAGTACTTGTGTACTAAAATCTTAAGGCATATGTGTACATTTAAAAAGAAATACAAGTAGGCATCAGAAGTTATTTTTACTGTAAACACTCTTCGTATGTTCCCATGTAGAATGTAATGTCTGCATAACAACTTCTTGAATGTCCAAATTCCCTCCTATTCGCATAGTGTGGAACAGATGTTGTCCTGCTTTTTATTACTTTAATCTATGAATCATACTTAGGCTGAATTATGAAATTAAAGTGATAGAAAATGTTACTTAAGCTTGGATTCTACTTCTGTATCTTCAAAACTTTTTCCTACTTTTTTTGGAGTGATTATTTGGGCTATTTTCCCCTTAGTTGCAAGGTTAGATTTCCTGTTTGTAGGTTAAAATGTGGCTGATCCAAAAAAGTTCACATGTATAAAGAGCCAACTTTGAGCAAGAACTGTGCATCCTTACAGAAACTTGAGATCCATAAATTCAACCACGCTGGAGAGAGCTTTTTGTTTAAAACATTGAGCTAAACAAAATGCAATTAAGGCTAACAGGACAAAAAGCATCCCTCTTGAGATTCATAAATACACTCCTGGGAGACTGGAAGTAAAGAGAAAAGACCAATATAATTCTAATTATGTTTTGTCTAAGCCGACCATTTAAACAGACAACTTTTCCCAAAGTAAATTAGTTGGTCCAGTTCATGCTTTTTTTCACCCTGTTTCTTAACCAAGTCCAGTAAATAGGAGTCTTCTATAAGTAAATCAAGGCATTGGGTGCAGAAATTTTGTTCTACTTTGATGACAAATTGTGATCTGGGTTCTTAACTGTATCAAGACATAGTTCAGCCTCTAAATAAATCTCATAAAATCGTGACAGTCCTTTAGGAGAACACTGCTTCTTGCTTTACTTAAGCAAGATCAGAGAAATTCGAAAGATACTAGCACAGTATATGTACAAACCTAGGGACATTATTACCAATACCACGTCTTTTGCAGATCTGTCTTCTCATCTTTTCATGCTCTTTAATTTTTACATGTAAAATCCTTTGGGAAGTTCAGGTGCTTTTCTATTTTTTTCTTTGCCTAGTTGTCACACAGATTATTTCACTTTAGCGTATTATATGTTATTTGATTTTTAAAAAGTGCTGTAATAATAACCCTAATAATCTCACAGCCATCTGAACTAAATCTATTCTGATTTTTAAATATATTAGTGCCATCATGGACCATAATAACTGTTCTTAGCAGTGAAATAACCACCTGGAGTGGAACTTGAAATGACAGGAATAGAAATGTGGTTCCCTCAGGCTCCGATGGGAAGATGGAAGGAATGAGCTATGAACTGGGCACATGCTGGCTGAGTCAGAGCCAGCACGCTTGCCCGAGTGCAGTTCCAACCACGTAGCGCTGGCTGGAGGTTTCCGCCAAAATGCTCTTTGGTCAGGAGAGGTCAGCTCAACAAAACCCAAACTTACTGTTTCCAGTTTTCACTGCCTGAGGTTCTGGCTCAAGGATGGAGTTCTCCAAAATACTACTTTTCTGAAATGGGGTGATTTCTTTATGAAAAAGTAATGTAAAAGTTCTTGGCTTCATCCAATATAGACTGGGAATAAACTATGTTTGGTATAAAAATATTTCTTACCTCAATTCACTTGGTAGCCCATATGAACTAGGCGGAGTAAGACACTCAACCAGGGCACAAGAAACCCAGTATCACTCTCAGCTTTATCTCCAAGTTCTTATGCATATTTATGAGATTCACATATTCCATCACCCATGACTCTATAGAGTAGAGGTAATGCCTATCTGCTTCATGGGCTGCTGTGGCAATGAGATTCTGCAACGCATTTGAGATGAAATCAGATGAAATAACATGAGCCAAGGATTCACCCGGGTAGATAAAGATTACAGAACTGACCACTCTTGATGGTAAGCAAAAAGAAATGTTCCAGTTTTTTTCTCAGGATACATCTCCTGAGAGCTGGGAGTGATCTATGGATATAGAAGGCTATATGCTTTCTCATATGGAGTGGAACTTTTCTCTTACATGGTCCATAGGATACTTTCCAAATCGATCCATCCATATTCCTAACACCCCTCTCGACAGTATAGTTCAGGGAAGATGTTGCGCAAGAAGATGTTTCACAACTTTCTGGATTTTTGCCCCAGGTAGATTAATGAATTTATAACTGCAAATATTTGTGTCTTTGGTCTATACATGCCCAAATTATTATACTATGTAGAAATTAATTTACTATGCTAACTGGGAAAATAGCAGGCTCTTCCTAGACAGAAGAACGTGTTTGAAAATCAGTGACACAACTCAAATATAATTCTTATTTCAATTGAAATACTGCCACACTTAAAACTGAGTAACTATAGTCCTTACTTTGGGTTGCATGAGTATAGATCTGATATGAAATTAGTTTCAGATTAGTTTCTGAAAACTGCAGCAAAATTTTTCCACCTATCCACTGGATTTCTAAACTCATTTTCACCCCTGCAATAATGTATTATATCCTTGGGTTATATAGCACAAGATGTGTCCAAGAATTGAATCATAACTCTGCATCTTCAGGGTTCCCAAATTTAGGTTTCCTTTTTCTTTCTCCTCAGTTTCTCCATTAGGCCTCCTTTCCTATTTCCTGATGGCTCAGCATTTCCATTACACATTCATTAGGAAAATAAGTATCATTAGGAGAAATTTAGAGAGGAGTGGAGATTCTTTTATTTCATCTGAATATAGCCAGTCACTCACTTAACTCCAGCCACAATCTGCTTAAGCTAACTAACATTTACCTAATTCAATTTGCAATGGGCTAGTGAGGTGTGAGGGTTGGGATCCAGACATGTGTTTCCCCACACTTATCAGACCATCACAACACACAGGCGGGTGGATTACAGAATACCCCAACTATCTTCCAAAAAAATCAAGTCTTCTCTTGTATTGCTATTTTGGCTGCTGCTTCAGGCAAGTGAAGTACTTTTAATTTTAAACTGCTTTTACTGCAGAAACACACACCACGCGTGGTGACCAACACCAACGAAGTCTGCAGACTGAGGGAGGTTTGAGGAAACCTTGTTGACAGAAGACACCAGGCAGGAATCCTGGCTGTCTGTGTAAAACATTGACCACACATTTCATTCTCATTCAAGTCCCCATACAAGGCTTAATTCTCAAAACACCGTTAGCATTCAGTTTTTCCAACTGACTTGCCTTCTGTAAAGAAAAGACAAATCTTAACGTTTTACGCTAAAAGGCTCTAATCTCGCTGAAGAGGCAATGCATGCCTTTTGCAGAACTGCTCACTCACCTGAGTTCCTGTGTATGTGCAATTGAATTCCTACTGAAGCTGATGGTTCACCCAGACCCCCAGAGGTGGTACAAGTAAATCTGTGCTCCAACACATACGCCCACACACGCATGCTACCAAAGTAGCTCCTACTGCACTTCTATTTCTCCTGCCTTCTCCTTCATCCCTCCCTGTTTGCAACTTTTGCTGAAGTAGACCAATACACAGCAAGGAAAAATGTCTCTGATCATCTCTCAAACCCGCATACCTTCAATAAAACATGCGCACGAGTGCGCACCGAGCCACACACATGTGAAAAAAGACAGGACAAACTCCTGCCGCATCCCCTTCCACATCCAAGAAAGACATCAAATTTAAGAGAAGCCTCTTTGATTTGGTAGGAGAATTCTCGGGAGTAAAAAAGGGAGAGGACAGGATCTGTCATCGGAGGACTGGCCTCTGAAGGCTGAGCATTTCTGAAGGAATCAGAATGCAAAAAAGGGTCAGATGAGGAGACAGAAATACATGGTCAAAGATCTTCAAATATACAAAAGATAAACTGTCCATTGAAAAATTCATCAGCTTCTTCAGTTCTATAAAGGCCCAGACTGCCTGAAACAAAGCTTGCCTATTCTCCTGGCATTTGCACCAATTTACCACGACTGATGGACATTTTGATAGACAGAGAGGGAAAGAATATTTCAAACCATGCCACCATTTGGAATATATTTCTCATCTGAGGTACAAAGTACCTTGTTCAAAATATAGTTTCCCAATTATAACACTATCTTTAATCATTTCTTTTGCATACTTTTCATGCTCCGTGTTTAGGTTTTTGGGGTTTGTTATATTTTAATATGAAAAGAAAGGAACAGCAGCACTTCTTGGAAAAGCAGAGCAGAGACTTTAGGCATAGATGAATACTCAGATTACAGGAGCGCTTATTTCCTCTGCTTATTGTTTCCTCTTCATACCACCTTTTCCTCTCTAAGAACACAGCAAAATGTTCACTATTAGGAAAAAGTTTTTCACAGTCAGCACATCTCCGTATGGGCTCGTGGGGCTACAGCTTTTGTGGGTTATAAGTTGGTTTTAACTTATACTCACATTTGGCTTTGCTTCCTCGGCAAGTGTATCTTAAATCCACGTGCAGGTCAGTGTAATTGCAAAGCCTTTGCATATGTCTGTATGTCTCCCTCTTTACATACGTAGTCATAGGTATGTTCATGAACATGCTGTCCACATCTTCCCTCAGAGAATATTATTCATGGCAGTACCTCATAATGCACTGAGAACTCTTCTGGTAAGCACAGCTGTACTCCCATTGGCAGTGAAAGGCTGCAAAACACGTGCAATGATTCAGTTTTTATAAGAATAAGGTATGTTTTCAAGTTCTGAAAGGATCAAGCCTTTTCTACTGCAGATAAAATTGAAAAGAAAAATCAGTTCAAAATGCATTCAAAGACCCCGTTCTCTACTGAGGAGTGTAATTCCTTCAAATTCAGTGTACATACAGTCTCTTCTATATGTGACAATGTGTTCCCTGTTCTAGATAGTATTTGATTCCACTATTGCTTTCCATGTCAAGTAATGTGCTACAAGTAATTCTACTCTATATAGTGAATAACAGAGCTAATAACACAAATGATGGAAAAGGGGTAAAGTAATCACTATGTCCTGGGACTGGGATTTTAATTAGTTGAGTATAAATACATAGAAAATTTAGGTGTCTATGTAACACGTGTGCCCTTTTTGCATCTACACAGTTTTGTGGTTTAGTATTACAGTACACATTCACAGTAAATGAAAGAGTTCCATGTGTCCCATAGTAATGCAGAAAAATTGTTTAAAATGGGAAACAGTGATAAGAAGTGATTACCTTTCATCATGTGTGCTTTCTATTTTTTAGTTTTCCACAACTGACACAGGTTATGTGAACCGTTTATTCCAATATCCCATACAAACAGTGTAATGGAAGGCTCACTCCTGCTATTTTTGCTTTGGACAAAGTAATTTTCGTTGGTTTATTTTATTTACAACAACATAAATTAAATAACCTTTAAAAGCTGGCAAAAGAGAAAACTGTAGATTTTCCTTCAATGTTGACACTTGTTTAGATTTCATCCAACCTTTTCAAAGTGTTTTCTAGTCTTACTTGAAAAATGGCAAGAAAAGTGAGAGGGCATTTACAGTAAGACAATTAATACATATTAGCCATCTGTCTAGGAAATCCCAAGGGAGAGGTCGTGTGAGAAAGCAAGATGAGGAGAACAGTAAACCCCATCATGAATGGTCAACTTATGTACTACTTCAAGCCATGGTGCGAGTGCAATGGCTCTGCAACCTAATTTCTGCTACCACATACATAACAATTAGAGAAAAATACACAGACCTACTTTCTGACAGTGCACCTTACTGGTGGCTGAAACGTAGTGATGACAGCCAGAGTCAAAATTCAGAGAACCACCATGCTAGGCTTTGGATAAACTTCTAGTAAAAGTGTTGTCCTCCTACCAAAAAAATGTGTTAGAAGTTTGATTAATTGTATTTTAATACAATGATGCAATGATCAGGTAAAAGTGATCCGCTAATGGTTTCAGATGGGCTGTTACCACAGTTTGGCTATCAGGTTTGCTCTTAGATCCCTGTGATGGTTTACATAAACATTTCAGACTCTTATCTTAGCTCATTTCATCTACAAATCAAGATAGAAACTTCAGTATAATCATCTAGCCATTGCTGGCAGCTGTTTAGTCTGTGATGACATTATTTGAACTGAATTATTTTTGGTCTCAGGCTTCATTTAGTCCTCAAGTACACAGATCTAACATCACAGAAAAATGAAACTAGTCATCTTCTTTGGTAAAAAGGCCACATACTTAGCGGAGGTTTGAACTTCTCTCAAGGGCTGGTTGTCACATGACTTAGGAAAATGGCAGGTCTGTCTCCCCATGATTGGGGAGACAAGTGGGAATGATATCCTCATGCACAATTTGTTAAGCAAGCTGTTTTCCAATTTAGTAGATACATTTTGGTTTGGAAAGAAGTTATCTGACAAGACCAAAATCAGCAATGACCACTGGAAGACAAAGCCGCTTTCCGCACTCCCTGACTCATGGATCACAAATTTAGTTTATATCTATTCTGTAAGGGGAAGCCATGACCGAAGCACAGGGAGGGGTGTGCATCTTGCTAATCCAGAAAGAGTGGATAACAATGGCAGTGAGGAAATTGTAGCATGGATTTCAGGTCAGGTTAGTAAAGCAAGCGCACACTTAATTTTCCATGTGTCCCAATGAAGCAGTAATTGGGCTGACGTGCCTTCTCTGCTGTGGCTCAGCCTGCTGGTGGAAGTCAGCCTAGGTCTGCCTGTCCCTGCTGTGCAGACCTTTGACTATGGTGAAGAAGCACATTTAGTGGATAAGTGGATAATTTCCTGCTGTACAGGGTGGAATTTATCTACAGGGTGGAGATATCTACATGTTACTCATCTAGTTCTAAACTAACCACTCAAGGCTCATCTAATCATCGATAGAAAGAAACTAGCAGCCTTGGAGGGTGATTCCCATCTTCTCCATAATAAGTGTCAGAAACAGGTGAGATGAATCACCCTTCAATATGTCAACTGTAAGGGTAACATAGTTGATTGGCACAAGTACCTTTAGGTATTTAAAGTTGTGGCATAAATTTCACTGCTGGTGTGCCTCAAACTTCACTTCCTTATGCCCTAGTTCCATTTGCAGTTGGTTACTGGCCGTAATCCTAATTTATATAGCATTTTGAAGTCTATGGTACATTTTCTTGTGTTCAGTTTGGCAAGAATAATATGGAGATTTCTTGAGTTACAAAACAGCAGCAGTCAACAGTTCAGTGATAGGGCAATTACACAAATAAACAGTCCTGCCTTCAGTCTCTAATGCAATCTTCTGTTTAGAGATACGCTAACACCTCTGAATGAGTTTGTCTTGTTCTTCTATTAATAAACTTATCAGTAATATAGCCATTAACTGATTTAGTTGATATGCAGGAGCTTAATTATGCAATGAGACATGGCAGGACTGTGATAGGGTGAGATAATGCACACCTCTGATGTGGTGTGAAACACCAAGTGGAACTAAGTAACCTCAAAAGCCTGAAAAGTATGTTGAATTGCAATATTGCATTGTGTGATCTCCAGCAGTTCACTGAAACAAGAATAATTTGAAAAACCGTTAAAAGAAATATTTAAAATCGCTAAATCTATGTAAACAGGCTACTGAGTTATTTTGTGGGTAACTCATAAGGTGTAATAACAGCTGTCTTCTGCTCAAAATATTTTAGTCATTTTTGTGTCTCTTAGTGGTAATTTCAATGAATGAATGAATGAATGAATGAATGAATGAATGAAAGGGGAATGAAACATCACAAACCTCACTGATGCTGGCTTGGAATATTACTGTTCTTCCTTCCAGGTGAAAGATGTTTTTCCGCAGCTTCATTGTCCTTAGTGAAATGCATAGCACATCATTCATACGTTAAATGAAAAGCAAACAAATCCCCAAATCTCAAAACCTCATCCAAATTCTCTCCCTTCCTCTACCACATGAAAGAAGAGAGGTAAGGAAAAAGCACATGCAAAAAACCAGTTCTAGACAGGGAACAATGCCAATGAGAACAGAACTGGATCAAGTTGAATCACATTGAATCAAATCAAAACAAAACAACTTCTGCATCTGAGTGACAACAAAACCTTTGGAACTGCTTCTTATATTCCTGAAGTAATATGCTGATTTTATACATGAGCATCAAAGTACTTTTCCAAAAATAAAGGATTTTTGCAAAGTGCCTTTGATTTATTATTTCTTCCATTTTACTCATAATGGGCAGAGCCTGCAGAAACTCAATGTCACAGAGAAAGCCCTGACATAGTGCCAGAGACTCTGGCTCCTAGACCTGGGAGGACAGGATACAAGACCATTTAAACTCCCCCTGCGCTGTTAGCAGAAAGCTTATTTGTCTTTTTGCTATTTTTTTTTCTCTAATTTAGTAGCTAGAGGTCATGGGTTTAAAGAAGTTCCTGATAGCTTCTGTTCTATACATTTACTATAAAATTCCCCATTCTAGTAGTTGCACAAGTTAATGCCAGCTTTCCTACAAAATCTCCTACCTCTAGGGAGTAGACATTATATCCTTAGTGGAAATGTGAGGATCTTGAGCAACTCTGACAAGGAATCCTGGAAGGTAACAGTCAGACGAAAGAGAAATCTATTTTGACTTTTGTTGTTGCATTAACATTTTCATTTATACTGCTGTGATGTGCAGAATGCAGGAGTAGACCCAAAAAGAAATCACTGATGTTCAGCATCGTACTCAGCAAGAAAGGGGCAGCAAAGGGATGCCTTCCCGCTGAAGAAGAGGCTGACCCTTTGACCTTAGCTGTTCCCACTCACATACAGATATAGAAATGTAAGCTACTCAGCATGATGCCAGTTAATTTAAATTACCTAACATCCCAAAGGGCAGCTCCCTGCTGAGGAGCCTTTTCTTTTCTTTTTCTTTTGACCTTCTAATACAGAGTAACTTTTCACAAGGATAAGTCAGATGGTCAGCTTGGGAAGTATTCAGTTTCTGTGGCCTTTGGAGGTTCGTGCAAAAGGTCACCTCAGACTACATTCTGCTGAATAAGGGGTTGGAAAATTGCTAAATTATACCGAATGGCCAGATCCTCAGTCCACGTAAAATGATGTAGCTGCACCAATGTAGCTGTTTCACTCCCTTAGTTGGGTTAAACAATAAAAACTAGAAGACAGATTTCCTTTTCTATGACTGCAATTCATTTATTTACTTTTCATCCAAGCAACTAAGGAACTGTCAGCCCACAGAAGTTGTACCAGTTGCCTGGTGTGACAGCACTGAATCCGGCCCTTTGGATCACAGGGTGGAGCAGGACCTTTGGGGCCCTGGTAGGTGCATCCTGCTGGGCTGCCCTGCAGCACCACAGCATCTTCCCTGCTCTGTGAGCCCCCCATGACAAACCGCTGCCTGGCAGATTGAAGGACCTCAAAACTCAGGAACACACTGCAAGTGCAGAAATTATGGTCGTCATTACAAGAAATATTAAATGGGAAATGTTACAGAGGTGGCATGTTCAAGGATGACCTGATAGGTCTGTTTGAATGGTATATAAATAATGAAAGAAATGCAAAGCAAATGGCTTCTGAAAAGTTATATTTGCCCATGGGATCTCTGCCGAGGTATAACTGTGTCTGCAATGTGAGAAATAATAATGATCTCCCCATGTAGTTAAAAGTAAATTGATCAATTAACAAATGAAACATCCTATGTGCACTGGAGACCTTCATTTAGCTTTCTAGATCCTCTCAGGTCTGGGCTTTCCACCTCTTTTCCTTATTTTTGCTGTTCACTGACACTTCTGTTTATGCCCTGCTCCCACTGAACTTGCATTCAAGACACTGAGCAGGTTCAGCTTTGCCTGGAGAGCTGACCTCCATTTCTAGATTCTCACCAACCTGTGGGTCTTCCTGCTTGACATTAATTTGCTGAAGCATGATGGCTTATTCCGTGCTAGTCATTTGTCTGGCCCCAAACTCTGAGCTGGTGTTGTTGGAGGGCTTTGCAAAGTGGGTCATCCCCCCCCTCCCAAGGACCTCCTTTGCTGCTGCCGGATGCCTTGGTTAGCCCTCGCACAGCCTGAGCCCCGGGCAAGACGCCTGATGTCTCCTGAGAGTTGGTTTTCTCCTGCTGGCTTCTCTAAGGGAGACGGTGTTCATTTCAGCTGATGTACAGAGAAGGACTTAACTTGTTTTTCTAAAGGTTTCTCCTGTTTAAAACATAATTTTCTTTGCTTAAGAAAAGGTCTCTCTCTTTTTCAGTTAAATTACACAACAGACCTATATTGTCTTAACGGGGCCTCCAGAAGGTGTTGGCATTTGGAGCTCCTACACAAACAAATCCCAAGGGGCTGCAGTCAGACAGCAATGCTATCTCTTTTCTTAAATATCCATACAGTGATTTCCACTTACTGGGCTGGTGGGAACTGATAGTAAAAGTTATGTATGTGCAGCATATAAAACATGTATATCATTTTCTGCTATAAAGGGACCTTTCTTCCAGTATCATATTATGCCTGTGAACAAATCTGTTAAAATCATTTTCTGATTAGTCAGCTCAACATATTTTTTCCTGGTAATTGTAGCCTAAATCATAGCTATTTACTTTCGGACTTAGTGAAGAAGATATGCACTAGGTAGCAAGGTGAAAAAGGGGGAGTTGATAAGAAGACCACAAGCTCTGGGCCAGTATACCCAGTTCAAAATTCTGTGCAAGGATGTGCCAGAAAATTCTCCTTGTGTCATTTGTAGAGAATTTATAGGCCCCAGAAGCAAATAAAACATGCGTTTTTCCTCCTCTGCTCATGATCTCCTATCAACTGATATTTATCAGTCCAGTCGTGTTCATCCTCACCCCCTCATCCCCCCACACTGTATCCCATATGGACGATTTCAAAGGCTTTTTGCCTTGAAAGGACCAGGCACGACTGACAAGGAAAGGTTGGCCTTGGGGCATTCAGAGGAGAAACTGAAGAGCTGTGCCTCATAATGATATGGATTTCATATGAATTATCAGTATACTCTGATATATCAGTATATCTGCTGCTAAAGGTCTCCCCTCCTGAACACAGGAGGTCTGCGCTGGCTCTGCCCTTGGCTATCCCCATTGAGACTGGACCGACCACGTTTCCACCACATCACTTGACCCAGACTGCTTCTGGTTGCCATTTGGCACCCATCTGTTTCCTCAGTTCAAAGTGCTTGAAGTAAGGTGAAGACTGCGTTACAGCCCCCAGGGCAATAATCTGTGTAACAACAGCCAGTCTCCTCTCAGAAGGAATGAGCTGGTTGAATCCTAAATATAGCTCGAGAGGAGCATGAATCACTAGATGTAGAGCACGGATGGTCAAGGGACCGATACCCATAAGGAAAAATCACAAGGAAGGAAATTATTTGCCACTGGTATTCATACCTGTGCATTTCCTCTGCTCAAAGAACCTCCATTTGATCAGCCCCAGGTGGCCCCACAGTTTGCAGTAAGAGTTATTTATTGAGGTTCAGCTGGGGATGAGCAAAACTAAAAACATTAAATTACTCCAGCATGAACTGAAGAAGTAGGTAGCTGTGTTCAGGGATTATAGCAACTCACACATGCTACGGGTCTGCACAGAGGGGGCCCTCTAACACCCACTCACCAGTGGGTTACACCACCTTGCTACACCAATTTACATCCTATATCAGAGCCCTAAGGTGGCTCTGAAGTAAAGTTAAAGTTGAGTTGAAAGCAACCCAGCTGCTTCCAGGAGCTGCTGTGCATGGGACAGGACTGGCAGGGGAAATAGTGATTTCTCTTTGAAGTTCTGTCGCTAGATGGATGTTGATTGTCTCACGTTACCGTAAGCATCAAGTAACTTAAAAGCAAGCTCTCAATTTACTGAGCAGAGGACAACAGGCAATGGAAAAATATTTGTCAAGGATGCTAATGACTTCTATGTAAGGCCCATATGTCTAGAAAGCCAAATAACTGCAAATAAAATTGATTTCTAGAAAACATTTTCCAAGAAAACCATTAGATACGCTGACACTGGGTACCAATCAGGTTATTGGCAAGACAAATGACACAATACCTAGGTGAATTAATTTCTCACTAAGTAGAATATAAACTATTTGGGGTTTGGGTTTCATAGACACAATTTTTAATCTGATACATATATATACACATTTATACATTTATATATTTATACTTTTATGTATTATATAGACAATATATTGTACAAATTATATATTATTATTTTACCAGGATGTAACTGAAAATGTAATAAATTAATAGAAAGAAAAGACTTAACAAGCACAAGGCGTGGGCTTTTAACCACATTTCCTCATATTTTCCTCTTGATCATTGGAGTGCAGCAACACTATATCCAAGACATACTCTGGAGTGAATAGTTTGGGACCTAAGTTCTGCAGTTCAGCTAAGGTCCTAGCAATTTGGGAAAACCTTGTCGCTACATGAACTATTTTGTGATATGTTTGACAGCTGGGAAAGTACAGAGCAAATAAGAGGGATTGTGCAAGGAACTCTGAGGTTGATCACATGACTGATAAGATTCTTATCTGCCTTCGCTTCCGAGACTGGATGGTACCACTTGCCCATAAATTAACTTCACTTTGTCAACATGCATCACCCTAATATGGTTCAAAAACCTTACTGGAGGTTCAATTCTCTTATCTCTGTCTCTGAGGCTTCTGACACTGGCCAGAAGTACACACTGCAGTGTGGTAAGACATGCAGTATAGAATCACAGAATCATTTAGGTTGGAATAGACCTTTAAGATCACTGATTCCAACCATCAACCAAACACTGCCAAAACTATGTCCCTAAGTGCTACATCTACACGTCTTTTAAATACTTCCAGGGATGATGATCCCACCACTTCCCTGGGCAGCCTGTTCCAGTGCTTGATGTATGTAAGGGTATATAATTTATTACATATTATGAGTGTGCTTAAAACTACAATTGCATCACACAAACAACTTTGCTCATAATATGCATCAGCCTCTGTAAGGAAGAATTAAGTTACATGAAAATATGCTTAACTTGATATCATGGTGTATGACATTCATTGTAGTAGTCTTTGCTCTCACAAATGTCATTTGCTGGCAAAGGGTATCTTGCTAAAGTGGAGAACTGTTACTACATGCACTAGTTTATATAAGCAATAACACAAGTTTGATTGCTCTGGAAAGATCTAACTGTAATACCATCACTTTAAACCAAAGTGAGTCTCTTTGTATCCTATTCTTTCACACTGCAAACCCAACTATTTTTTGTACTTCACCTTTTACATCTTACTAAGCAAATCCTCTGCTGTGGAAAGGTACCAAAGAAATCAATATATACCTGCAAATCGATAGTGTTCTTGAACAGAAAGAGACTACTCCAAAATTTTATATAAATAGAAAATCATACTGAATATTTAAACTATCCTCTTTTTTTGTTACCACTGTATAGCATTCTATAGATATATTTGGCAGTGGTATAATGTAGTTGCATAGCATTATGAAATAAGGGTGATATAAGGATCAGTATAAAATAGAATTGAACTGAATCAGAAAACAAAGTTTTCCATGAGGGACTAGCTGTACGTGATTTGGGCTTGCAAAGAGTCTATCATCAGTAAAGAATAATTCTGAATTAGAAGCACAATCTTAATTAAAAAGGTCAGGAAAAAATTACACCTTGTTGTAGTAATACATTTTTTCATTCTATATCATTTGTACGATGGCTTAAGGACTGTCAGTTTGGATATAAAATCATATGCATAAACACCAGGAGGTTATTTTTCTTTTTAAAGTAGACTATTTTTGTTGCAAAATAGTGTCTTAATTGGATTATACTGGTAATTTTCTTGGCTGCAGAGGGATGCTTTTTCTCCTGTTTTAAGTGCTCTGAGACTAGCGATGATATCTATTGAATGAATTTAACTGTGATACTTTCCATATCTTGAAATATAAAGTTTCTGAGGTAACCCATGATCTTTATTAATTCTGATCTTTATCACGCTGCATAGAAACTCTTCCCTGTATATTTGAACCTCCCAAGGACACACACTTATTATCCACAGAAAATCTCAGGCTTTCATCTAGAAAAATTCCATCCCTATGTGATATTTAAGTGGCTAGCTGCTGGAGGTTTACAGCATTGTTTCTCTCTAATAAGCAAGCATTCATCACCCAAAGGTACAGTTTGTCTTCTGAGAGTGATGTAGGAGCAAATATAGCCCAAAATGATGACTCTTACCACTGGAATGGCCTCTGAAGACTGCTACGAAGAAATACGTTTAATATTGCTATAGAATGGCTTAAATCTAATTGGAAGAGTCTTCACTACCTTTCATTTAAGTTCCACTAAGTTTTTTTTATGGATGCAGGTGGCTGAAATAACAGTATTTTCCAAATCTGAAGTATTGACTCAGGTCTTTACCTCAGGAAGAAACAAAAAGTATTGTACTTCCCTGGGATTTTAAACTATCCGGCAGGTTAAAGGGATGTGTATGTGTAAATATATGCATGCAAGAGAGAAAAATCAAGCTGCAAATCTCAGCTCACGAATAACATTGCCCCCAAGAAGAACCCTGAAAGAGTCTTTGGGGAGTGCTGGCAGAAACGAGGTTTGGTACTCTCCCCGTTCGAGGTGAAACAGGACCAATTTTGTTCAGTAACTCCACTTTCTAACTAGGCCTCTTCTAACTGCTGAAATTAACAGCATGTTAAGCAGAGAACTGCTCTCTTCCAGTGCAATAAGACCCATGTTTGTTGTTGGTGCCAAGGCACGGTGTGCAGAGAGGCTCTTGCTTATACTTACTGCTATAAGAGCCAAGGCCAAACAACTTTGCTATTTGCCCCTTTGGAGTGTTGGAAGTGGAAAAGCGCAGAGGGGTCACACCTGTGGGGAGGAGCGGACAGGACAGGTGACCCAAACCTGACAACAGGGTGTTCCATCCCATCTGCCTCGTGCTCAGTATAAAAGTTGAGGGACAAAAGGGTCAGGGCTCTTTCTTCAGTGGCTGGCGTCCAAGGAGGACTCTGTCTGTTCACCTGCCTTTAATCCTGATCCTGAATCCAAATCCAGAATCCAGTTCCCGTCTGTCACTGAGACCAGTCTGGGACTTCCCCAGTGTCTGCTGGTGATGTGATTGTCATCCTGGGAGCTTGATATGGTTTTGTACATATTTCTTTTTTTTTTTTTTTCTTTATATTTCATTAGTTTAGTTTCAACTGAACTAGTCTCTCTCCTGAGAGAGGGAACATCTGTTGCTCGGCTTGCTTGGGCCAGTCCATCCCAAATCACGACACATACCCTTAACAGGGAAATGGCCTCTAGTTGTTTGAAACTGTATGTTTTTGAAGAAAGGGGACTGCATACATTTTTGTTGAGAGGGTAACATCAATGTTTTTCTTCTGACAGGAATAACCTGCAAGATCCTCAAACTTCTGGCCAACTGCTGAGGCCACATATGGAAACAGCTTTGTGGAGGGTTTCCCTCTTCATCTGCACGCCCCGGACACGGGTATCTGCTGTGTGTCTTGAACACACACTGATCTGCTGGCCACTTGTGGTTGGAACACAGTTGTAACCAAATGTTGGTCTTAACACTTTTCACTGTGTAATTGCCTGTCTAATAATATTACCTAAAATCTCATTTGAGTAATTTCAAAAAGCAAAGCACGGAGTGCTTCAAACAATGCCAAAGATTGGGGTTTTCTTTAACTCTGGGCACAGCAGTGATGATTTTTGTTCATCTTTTACAGAGTCTGGAATTAATCTTTGTATGTGATTATGATGGTAATAGCCTGTAACGATGTGCCTGTAACAGCAATTGCAACAATTACTACTACTACTACTACTACTACTACTACTACTACTTTTATCATTTAAATAAAGCCTCTTTCAGCATTTCCCCTTGTGCTATATGCTTGAATGAAGGTTAAGACAGATGAGTGATAAAACAAATCTGCCATCTACACAGGGAAATAAGGACTTAGAGAGGAGTACCACATACATGTGATATATATATAAACATACACATACACACAAGTATATACCCACACATATACTAACATACATGTAATCTCTGTAGTTCTTCACAAATCAAAAGTCGTTGAAGATGAGTGTTTACTGACTTCAGGTGATTTTGGCTGAAGCTGTTAAACACTGCTTGATACCTACCTCCATTCCCAGGGAGGAACACATGGACACTACTGCCCGTGGTTCCCAAGTGCTGGCCATAGGATTGGCTACATCCTAGGAGGTCAAGATACCCAACAGTGAGTTCTTGCCTACCTGAATACATTAAAAATTACTTACCCAAATCCAGGCTGTACTCCCCTGGCAGCTAGATAAAACAGACAGACATCCCTGGACATTCACTAATCCCACCTATCTGAGGTACCTATTTCAGTGTAAGATGAATCACCCTTTTCTGATATTTATTTATTTCCATTCCTTTTTCAGGTGAGCTGATGAAATAGCTAATTTTTAGAAATCTAGCCCCTGAATCAGAACTGAGACCCCGTATGAGGTGCCTAGACCCACCCCTGCTTCGAGGCAGCCCAGTGTGAGCTCCCAGCCCTGGGTTACCCAGCAGTCGATCTGCCTGGCAAAAAGACTATTTCTGTATTTTTACAGTAGACAGTCGTTAGAACAAAAAATACAAGAACAGGCCCAGGTGGATGCATTAAAAATGAGGAGTCCCACTCTTCCCTTGGGTAGTGCTCAAAATCGTTATGGCTGGACTCTAAACACGGACGTATAAAAAGTAAATACCTTTTTGTCACTGTCCTCTGCCAGCATGGCCCATGTCATTCAGCTGGAAAGTGAAATGCAATTTATAGAAGATCCTGTGACACAGAATAGATGTAATACTCAGCAGAAGATGAACCTAAAGGGCTGACTTCTGTTCAACACATTTATTGAATGAACTTAAGTTTTCAAACACATTTTTAATGGAATTTACATTTTGTGAAAGCAATGAATAAAATAATTAAACTTTCAAATAGAAACAATTCTCATGGGATGGAATTTTCCCTTTTTAGCAGCTGTCATTTCTACAGTGTATCTATCCTATAAAGATAAGATCTGGACTAATCTAGCCATTTCCACAAAACTTAGAAGCTTCATAAGATTTACAACAGTATTTTTGGTAAGAAAAGTTTCTTGTCAGAATCCATACTCTTTGTAATAATGTGCCATCCCACTGTCCAGCTTCTAGTAGCCACTCAATCTTAGACCAAACGTAGTATATATTTGGATTATGATTCCACAGCTCCATAATATATGATGATATGTTAAAAACATCGTTAGAAAGGAAACTCTGGAACTTACCCTCTGCATTACATAGACTACCCTCATTTACTTCTATAACCATTTCAATTGTCCTTAAAATCTTGTGGAAAGATGAGTTCGTTTCAAGGACAGTCCTATTTTCTTTTTATAAAGCAAAGTCTACAGTCCAGTTGTAAGGATTTTGAATGCCAGCTTGGTATAAAGCTTACAAATTCTCACAGGTTATTCAGCATTCCAGGAACCTGATCCAGGCCCAAATTGGAAACACATTATGTAACTGTATCTGGCAAGAGAAGAAATTAGATTTATTGATTAGGGGGTTTTATCAAATAATACCTCACACGGAAGTGTGAAGTTGTCTATGGGGCATGCCTGATTGCAATCACGGACCATTACAAAGGAATAAACTGGCTTAAGCACATTAAAGCATTTACAGGATATACTGAGCAGTGTTAAAATAAAGGATGTCATAAATTGTGTGCTGCAGCACTTTTCAAACAGCCAGTCACCTCTGCTGTGAACCTTACTGTATTTTAATTGCCTGAACTGTGCTGTTACCACAGTCTCCTTCTTTAAGAGCAAACTGAAGTTTAGCCCGAGGTTATTGGAAAGCTTGATAATTTTTTAACACGCTTACTATTGCCTCATCTTAGATAACCTACGGTCTGCCTGACCAGAAAATGCTAAAAACCCCTGCACATTTGTCTAATGAGAGGTTTTCAAGCAGCCATTCCATGCCAAAACTTGCTTTTCCATTAGCACATATATAGTGGGAACAAACCACGGCTAATGACTGTTCAGCTACTGTTTTGTGAAACCCATTTTCCTGGATTTTGTTGAATAAGTCATTCAGAAGCGTTCACCTTCTCCTTTCTGCATCCCATGCCATTCAGTCAGGTGACAGCCATGCTACTGGATCACTCGTATTCCTGTTCCCAGCTACAAGTGGAAATTTTTATTTTCTTATGCAATCTTATTCCTCTAGCCCATTCAGGCATTTCTGTATGAAAGACCTCAGCAATACTCCAGAAGTGTTAACGTGTTAAAAAAGGTGTAAAAAATGGCTATTTATACAAACACCTACAATCAGGAGAATAATGGTTGTTCCTGTTCAGTAAAAAAAGGTCAGCTGGCAACGAGTCTGCCTCTGCTGCAACTCAAGGCTGAGTCCAGTGCCTCTGGGCGGCTCTAACCGTGCTTCAGCCAGTTCAGGTTTTGACAGTAAAAAAATCTGTTGTATCAGAGACGTCAGGTTCTTGGAAGACTTCACCAGTGCTGTAGCCACCACAATTAGGGAAAAATGAGCTTGAGTATGCCTGGCCACGGCGCAGTCACACCTCCCCTGCAGACGCAGCCTGGCTTCAAGCAGTCTAATGGTTTGCAACGCATGAGCTCGCACGAGCTGTGATTTTATGGAACGTATTCTGCTCTCAGGTGCCTTGGAGTATGCTTGCCACAATTTATTTGATACCGTTGTGTTGTGTCACAGTTTGTAAGCTCTCCTTGGGCGTGTTGTCCAGCTGTGCCAAGAAAGAGGAGAATTTTCCGGCCTTACAATGCTTTCCTCTCAATAAGGTTTTGGGTTAAATATTGTAGCTGGCATTTCAAAAGCACTTACTTTTACTGCCTTAAGATTTCAGCATGCATGTTGTAAGATTTACACTGTTTACCTCTACTAACAGGTAACTGGATTGTTTCTATTGTTAGGAGGCCTAAGAAAATAATAATACAAAAATAGAACGAAATATATTTATATATCACTAGATAATAATTATATTTATAGTAAAAATCAATACATTATAATCATTAATATTAACAATAATACATTTCTTCAAGAAGGCATGTCTGACATCTATCTTTTAAAACCCAGAGTACTGCATTAGGAAGTTGAGTAGTGTGTTGTTTATTCAGTGGAGGAAGGTTTAGGAAACACCACAGCTGTTAAAAAGGAGTAATAATCTATTCAGTTACTGAACAATAAATACAACGCAAAAGAAATGCAGATGAATAGTTGCATCTAATTAAAACGATCAGCTGAAATTATGCAGATGCATTAGTGTAAATCTGGGATAATTCTGTGTATATTTTGGTAGAGGTAGAATGCAGAATTACAGTAGTTTCCATGAAAGCTTCTATTCTACTACTGGTCTTTACTTTTATAAGAAAAAAAATAATATGATTGTGTGCTCTTGACTGAGTACCAAAGCTAAAATTGTTGAAATGAGTTATGGGATTTCATTTTGGAGCCAAGAGATTAAACGCGGTTACTTATCAGTCACCCAGCAGCTTATTTAGTTTGTCACTCATCTGCACTGAACTCAGTAGTCCAAAATCAATATACTGCAGCTGCAGAATAAATACAATATATACCCTTGGAAGAGGAAAGCCTGTGGTATGTAAAATAATGGGTATGATGGTCAAAGTAAAAATGAACAATAGATTTTTATTTTCTTCTTTCCCATCCAGATTCTAATAAAGAGGAGTTAGCACTGTAAAATGGAAAGTCTTTTCACCTGCACATGTCCATTCTTCATTTCTCTTACTGCTTCTGCAAATATTAAAAATAGATGATTGGAACTCTTGGTTTCCTAAGAAAACTGTTCTTAGTTCTGTCCCAGTAGGGATATTGTGTGAGTGCATACACTTCCGCACATATTTTATTACTCCTATTTACACACATATGCACAGATGAGCATATACCCACAGAGACATATCCTCTATGTACATTGAGAATGAAAGAAAAAAATGTATAGGTATAAACTAAATTTTTGCACGCTTATTTAACTGATAAAAATATCAATTCTTCGTAGTGAGTTTTTGTTAGATGAAACAAATGTTTAGTTTAGTGAAAGTATGCAAAGAAGTACTCATGTCGGAAATGCCTTATGAAGATTATCTAATTAATCCCTACAATTTGTCTAGGTCCCTTTGTAATATTTCTCTATTAAGACGCTATTTACTCCCAATTCCAGCTAACTAACGCGGATGCAAAATAAGAGCAGACCAGTCCCTCTGGTCACAGAACATCTACCTGCCACAGCTCATTTTTCTGCCATCTATTGTCATTCTTTATTTATAGACCTGAGGTGGTTTTAACTCCACATAACTTTGGGTCATTTTATGAAAGGTATGTAGATAGCTTAAGAGGCAGATAGGTGAGATTTCGAAAAGACCTCTGTCTGAGGTCACAACCTGCTTTATAAATACATAAAAATGCAACATGTGAAGACAGCCTCTGTTCCAAAGAGCTCTAAGTCTCAGCTGACAAAATCTTATCACCTACCATTTTTCACAATTTAACATATTTTTGTTTGTTGTGTGTTCCTGTCACATACTTACAAGATCATCTCTTCTTTCTCTCACCTCCCTTTGCCAATGTAAGTTCATCCGGATAATTGCCTGCCTTTCTGCTTTCTGTGCCAGTCTTTAACGTTAGAATACTCTCAAGTGACTGTCCTGCTATGATGCCAGATCAATTTAATTTTTGCAAAGCTTCGTGGCGATGCTCTGTCCTGTACAATTAACTACATGTAAACCTTTTCCTTTCCCCCTCTGTAGTGATGTACAATAAGGAATCATTGCAATCATTTAGCAGCACAGACTACTGGAGGAAAAAAAAAAAAGAAATGCTGTAGAATCAGCATTATTCTTCAAGAGAAGAATAATTGAAAACAGCCAATGAAAAAGCTATATAAAAAACCGAGCCTGTGTCTGCACTGACTTTTACAGCTGAGCTGGTCATACAGACACATCCTTTTGCACCTACATGCTGGCCTGCAATATGAGTGAAAGCCAATGGTATCACACAACTTATTTCTCTGGTGTAACTCCAAAGCACATACATCCTGGGAAACTGGCTATGGAGTTGCCTTTTACTCTACCTTAATTCTCAGACAGGAAAAAAAAAAAAAAAAGAAAGACCAGACCTTTTTCAAACTTAAAAGCAAGAAATAACAGAAACATACTAAAGTTCTCCATGCTAAATTGTTGTAGGAAGATGGGTTTTTGCAGAAGAGAGGAGGTTAAAACCCCAAAATATGTTAAAAAATAAATCCTGGAACTCCATCCTGCTTTTTCTTCTACCATCACTCCTCCCTGCTTGCCCCTGCTCCCCAGCCAGAGCTCGTTTCCATTGGAATGATTTCTCAGCTCACACCACAGAGATGTCTCCTTCAAAGAGGTTGCAGAGAGGCCATCACACAAAAATGACTGTAGTTTCAGGCTTCATTAACCTTTTGTGGATTTACTACTGATGGCCTGGTAGGCACTCTGCTTACTAAACCACTTCATTTATCGGATGCTATACTGGCTAACCCAATGAAATATGTCACTAGTCGCACCTCTTTTAGAAGAGTTCACCTTGGGATAGAAGAATGAACAAAATGTAGAAGAGATCTGAGTGAGTCAATCTTACAAAAGTATTTTGTGGGAATTTTGATTCCTAAAATAGGAATTTTTATGGCTTTATGGGACCCTTCTGTTTCTTTCTTCCTACTCTTGAAAGACCATAGTGTCCAAACCGACAGATGGGACCTTACGTGGACTGTATGGAAAATATATTAAAAAAAGCAGGTGCTTCTGGAACAAATTTAATGTGAAGTAGCCTCAGAGCTTCTCCACCTCTCACTGTTAGTTAGAGGAACTGGTCTGTCTGGCCACATAGAACTGTCTTGTGCTTTTTGCTTGCAGCAACCTCAGCCTCACTTCATTGCTCAGGTCCATTCCTTCCCTCCAGTCTGCTGGAAGAGTTTTTCCAAGCTGTCAGCAGAAAAAGAAAAAAAAAAACAAAAAACCAAACCTAAAAAACAACAACTTCAGCTGCTTCCTAATGTTTAATTAACAAGGGACTGAGAATCAGGCCTCAGCACTTCTAGTTTGAGTGGGTGACCTGCCCAGTCACAGACGGTGGTCGCTGGAACGCAGAGATGCTCCGTCTGGATGAATCTCATAATAACGCAGCTTCAGCCAGCTATCGGAAGTGCAGCCAAACACATGCTCATGTCAAAAATAGAAATTTGTCTGAGTAGTGTGTTGGCACCACTTTGACAGGTATATGATTTATAAACTATTCCTCGAGGGGAAAAGGAAGGCAAATTGTTTAAACAAAAGTGTCGGTACTTTCATCACCCTCTTCCTTGGGCAGTGTTTTCTGACCCGTGGCTGCGTTCCAGCGCTCTCCAGTACCGAAGGACTGCCGAGAAGCTTCTGCCTCTGAACAAAGTTGGGGGCTGCGATCCTGGAAGTTAAATTATAACTGTAACTTTGAAGAGAACTGAACCCCCACCCGGGCTGATAAAATGATATGCAGTAACAAAAAGGGAAAAACACAGCTTGAGCTTCCTTGACTTGGTGTGCTCCTGTGCCATTAGCAGGGGCTGCATGAATGGCCAGTGATGGTGGGCACCAGCAGCCCTGAGCATCCTCTCGAGGAAAAGAAGGAGAAGAAGAAGGAAGAGGAGGAGGATGAGGATGAGGAGGAGAAGGAGAAGGAGGAGGATAAAGAGGAGGTATGCCCTTGGCTGGTCTTCCCACACGCCTTCCCCTGCTTGCCTGCCACAGCCACCTGGGATCGTCACCATTCAGGAAGGTGCTTCTGCAGCGGGGTCAGGAGGTGCCCTCCTCTTTGCTGCAGATCGAATGGGCTTGTTTTTCACATGAAGGCCCTCGCTGGATAGACATGTAGCAGCTGGGCTAAAATGACCGATAAGGGCTTCCTTTGAACTCAGTGGATGAAAGCTGGGAGCTGGAAGGCGTCGCACACCTCCAAAAAGAGCAGTCGGACTTTTCTCAACAGCCCTGAGACTTGGCAGGCAGGCAGCACATCACAGTTCCTGGCTAAATTCCCGTTTGGCCTTAGGACTCTTGGTTCTGGATCCCGCCAGCAGAGCGTTTCTGGCATGGTGTTTGAACTATTTTTTTTTTTTTTTCCCCTCTTTCACATGTCTTTGGTGCCTTCCCAGCACCAGAAGGCAATGCCTTAGCAGTGAGCGGAGGGATGGAGCTGGCTGTTTGCTGGCCATCCTGTTGCTCCCCTGGGCAGGCGAGAAGGCAGCGATGGGCGACAGGCAAAAGTCAAGACCTGCATGGTCTTGTGACAGCTCAGGTCTGTGCTAAGAGCCTGCAAATGGGCCTTTCCCTGGAGAAGTGGAATTAACCTGAGTCAGCCTGTATTTCACCTTTTTCTACAGCCAGAAAGAACTTTTGGAACTTCAAAAAAAAAAACCAACAACCCCAAAAAATCTGCAGCGGTGCTTTGGGACACTCTCAAGGCAAAATGGATACCTTGGAGATAAGCAACATTATGTTTCATTTCGCCAGCAAACACCTCTAAACAGCAGCACATTGTAAAACATTGACTTCTATTGTCAAGGTTGCCTACTGTAATTCCAATTGCCATCAAAGAGCTTTTGACATTTTATCTCAGTCAATAAGAGATAAACATTTTGTGCCGATTAACTCAATTAAAACGTTGTGCATTACAATAACAATTAACAGCCCCAGTCTCTGCAAAATCCTGTTTAAGAAAGCAATTTGTGCTAATCTGTGACTATTCTGAGGCTTGAAGCTTGTCACCTTGTGCTGCACTGCCCTCTTTGGCCTCTTTTACAGTGAAAAGCTAAGTTGTTTTAGTAAACATAATCAACTTGGCATGCCCTCTGTTTCAAACATGCAGCTGGAGACTTCCATAGAAGACCAAAGCACAGAAGAGATTTAGAAGTCTCTCATCAAGACTTAGACTCCTAGATAACTTGGCTGCACTGGCAAATCACATCCTTACTCAGAGAACTCCATTTAACCTTAGCAGGAACTGTGCCTCTTGGTCCACCAGTTGTTTGAAAAGCCTCCAGTCACATTCAACGCTACGTCATGTGTCTATCACCCTTGACTTCAGCATTATTTACGGCAAGCAACATGATATAAAGTAAAACTCACTTAATCTACCCTGAGCTCGGATGGGTTTCACATAGGAGAAGAATGCGTTCTACTCCAGCCAGATTTTTATAAATTACATAAACCCAATACAAAGACTTTCAGTTGGGCAAAATCTTCAGTAATCTATAAATTCGTTGACTATGATGTGAGCCTTGATTAAGAAAGAGCTGTGATATAAGGACGTCTCTGTGTCTACATTTGATTTTAATAGAATACATGGCCATATTCATAAAACCCTACCAGTCACTATCAAGCGTTGGCCCTTGATTCTGCTGTCTGTTCTGAAGGGAACAGATGGCTGCTGGACTTCAGTGGTTAGAGTCTACCAAAGGGCCCCACCAGTTTAAAAGTGTTTTAACCTACAATCTATATGATTTTGATCGAAATTCCTGCGTGTGATTCATGAACACCATTTACCACATGCAAGACTTTTTTTTTCTTTTCTTGTATGTGGAAAGTGAAAAACTCCAAATAAGAACTGAAAAAATCAAAAGGTGATAAACCTGGTGGGGAGAGGTGTGAGTTGCCAAGAGTAAATCACATGAAATTAATATAAAAGAAGCTTAAGTTTTCTATGCAGCTTAAATACACATTTTTAAACTATGGGCTAATTAACACATTTTTGTGTATAGGTATATAATCAACAACAGGAAATTGCAAATTACAGCTGAACAGGAAGCAGTTGATTGCGACAGAAAGTTAAAAACCAAGTGACTTAAATAGTGTCCCTTTGCCTTTATTGTCACTATTCAGTAGCACGTACAAAAATGCAGTGTGCCAAAAGATCCGAAGTATAATTCAGACATACTTAATTCAGTTGGATTCACCTTTAAACAACTTTATTTGCATCTTTTAACTGGATTACCATACATATGATTCAGCACCTGGTACTTTACTCTGTGCTACCTCATCTGTATCTATGGCATTTTTTTTTTTTACTGGAAAACAAACAAACAAACAAAACCTCCATAAAGCTTTTTTTTTTTTCTTTTTTTTTCACTTGCAATTTCCTCAAAGCCCTTCCCACCACGCCGCCATAGCAAGTCCTTTATACTTACCACAGTATTGCCACATTATTCTCTACATCCCGTGTCGCTGCAAGGGGAACTAATTCCCATTGGGGACAGATCCACAGGCTCACGTGTGCTTAGCATTAATGTAAAATCAAGGACACACAAAACCATATCACATTAAACTTAGCTATAACGTGTAGTCAGTTTCCAATGTTAATTAACACTATATGGACCTAACTCGTATTAAAAAAAAAAAGAATAAAATGTGTCTAAAGAATACATAATGTGAAAGACATATCTGAACATATATTTGGACACAAACATGCCGACAGAGATTTATACAGCTACTTGAACACACATGCATATATGAGCATATACCTGTACACATACAAAGTGAGGCTATCGAGTTTTAGTAAAAATCTCCTAACCAACTGTATTACCAAGCATTTTGCCGAACTCTGCCATTATACAATAAGAAAACCCAAAAGAGGGGCTTGAGGGAGGAAGGTTGGAAAAGTAGTTAAGGCCAGTTCTGAATGAAGGAATGCCTCAGGGTACGAGATTCATTTGTCTTTGTACTAATGGGTTTATGGCTTTCTTTTTAAACAGCCAGCTGGGGCCGGGGAAGGGGTGGGTAGGTAAAGAGGAATTGCTAATCCCGGCTCCTGCCCTCCCCATCTGCCGCCAGACAGCCCGGCCGCTGGGCGAGCGGACGCTGCCTGCCCTTCCCCCTGGTTTGCCCCCCTGCCTGCCCGCCCTGCCTCTTTCCCCTGCCTGCTTCCCCCTGGTTTGCCCCCCCTGTCTGCTCCCCCTTTCCGCCTCTGGTGCTTGCCCCCCCCTGTCTGCTCCCTCTGCCTCTTTCCCCTGCCTGCTTCCCCCCGGTTTGCCCCCCCGGTTTGCCCCCCCTGCCTGCTCCCCCTTTCTGCCTCCCCCCGCACCCCGGCAGTGCCCGGCACCGCGCCACCGGCCGCGGGACGGCCGTAGGTCAGGGCTCTGCGGGACAAAAGGTGACAAGCGGAGAAGAGCATCTGTCTCCTGGCTTGTGGCGGAGGCAGGAATACTGGGACCGCCCACGTCTGCCAGGTCACGGGCAACGCGGCGCACCCGGGTCCTGGTCCCAGCAGTTGCCCGGGCTCTGCACGGGAGGGGCAGCCCCCCATTTTTGTGATGTTGTCCTTCCCGACAGCCGCAGAGGGACAAACTGCCCCCCCCGGTCTTCGCGTTGCTCGGCCTGGGTCGCTCTGTGCAGGCGGGCTCGCTCATCTGCATGAAAGTGCCCGGGCATGGAAGGGAAACAGCAAGACATCTTATCTTTGAAGAGATCTGGGGGCCTTTTGAGTTGACTTGCTGCAGTCATTATTGTTTAGCATATCCTTGAAGGTTTGGTCTGAGGGACAGCTGGTGGGAATGCAATTTAGCTTGTTAAAATGCAGCAATTATTTAAATATACACCGAGCAGGAAAGCAGAGGCAGAGTGGGTTTCCTCTGTTAAAGTGTTACAATATGGGCCTTTCTGGAAAAAAAAGGAAAAGGAAAAAGAAAAAAAAAAAGAAAAAAGAAAAAAAAAGGAAGAAAAAAAAGAGCAATACAAAAAGAAATTCAAGCACTTTCAGGCCTGGAAGCAAATTTTTGTATTGTTGTCAGCAGTTGTTCAGCTACAGCTTAAATCTAGTTTATTCTTAAAAAGTTATGTGTGTGAGGATGAAGTGAAAGAGAAAACACCTCTCTGTTTGTCAGGGGGGTGACTGGCAAAACCCCCGGTGTAAACATAGATGCTCCTGTAATAGCGCTTATTCACTTGGGGAGGTCTCTTGCTGGTAGAAACCTGATGTTTACCAGCATGGCTTGTCAGTATTATGTACTTGCAAACACTCTTGCAAAAGGAGCAAATCACATCCAGCACAGATGGAGCCTTGGAGTGACCTTTTGAGTTAAGAATTAGAAACGAGGATGCCGCAAGCAGCAGGAATATCACCGTGGCTGAGTGCGGAGCGTGGTGCAAGGATGTTACACTCCAGGGATTTCTAATCCTAAAGTCACACTCGACTGTCAAAGCTCAATGCAAGTACCCCGGCAAAAATTTTGGCTGTGACTTGTGCAGGGCCAGGCTGGAGACTTCTGTGCCTCTGCCCGTGACGCTGCGGCTGCAGAAACAAGCCAGGAGGGTGGCCACGGTCTCCCGGGTGTATCAGCTGGAGGAGGCTGGAGCTGGCAGCGGAGTATCTGTAGGGTGGGGAGAGCAGCCGGGGGAGGGCCAGCACAGAGAAATGTCAAACGCTGCTATTTTTCTGAATGGAGTCCCATAGGCACGGTAGAAATCGCGGCACCTGGCCTCGCACAGTCACACTGCTCACACTCGGAGGGTTTGGAAATGATTTCTTTCCTGCGTGCAGCCTGCCTGTTCCAGTGGGATTAGGAAATGTGTGGAAGGGCTGCCTTGGCGCAGGAAGGCTCACACGTCCTACCAGTGCCTGCTGGAGCCTGCGCGCTGCCCTTGCATGATCGCCAGCTCAGACGCAGCCCCTCCACAAACCCTTCCTGAAGGCCAGTAGCTCTGCTGGCTTCCTCTCGCTGGCCGGGGGCCAAACGCCACAATTTGGTTCAAAGTATCAAGGAAGACCTCCTATGGGGCTGGTTACTGAAACCCAGAAATATCACATTGTTGAGGGGAGAAGGCTAGCTGCTACCAGATCAGCAGCACATATCTGCTAACGCTGCACATTTCTGTGCATCAGGCATCATTGACATTTTATCCTCTGCTTTGTAATAACCCTTTCGACGCCGCGGGCTTGCCACGATTGCTTCGCTAGCACCTCCCCTCAAAAAAATCAAGTGCAAAAGCAAAGGCCTCCTTGTTAGAGCCAGTGATCCCTTTCCAGGGTTGTGGTGTTGCTCGCCTGTAAAGCCGTGCAATCTGCTGCTTTCCAATGGCATTCCAGTTAAATTATGCCCCAAGCAGCTCGCCACGAAGGGGTTAATCCTCTAGCAGCCTTGCTCTGTGGATCAAATTCTTGCAAGAGCTGCTCTCCTTGCTTTGTTCTTTAGGGATGCATTCAGCAGGAGCAGCATTAACGCTGTGGGATCTGTTGTCCTCCTTCCACCAGCACCCTTGCTCTCTCCTCCCCGTCTTCAAGGCAGCGGGGCTTCAGCGCGCGCCCTGTTTGCATTTCGGCCGGGCAGGAACAATCTCACTCTGTCCTCCACATTGTCCCAGCAGCAGCTCCACATCAGTAGACTCTGCCCCTGCGGGGCCCCGGCTCGGGGACGGCAGCAGCCACCGCCACTTCTGTGCGTCCGTCTGTCCGGTGGGACAGGGAGAATGTGCCTCGCCTTGCCACTGGGGAGGGAAGCCTGCGCTCCCGAGAAATCTGGATGGAAGCCACACTTAGCTGGCTCGGAAACGGCTCTTCAGCTGCTTGCTATTGCCCAGGCGGTCTGTCCAAGCATCCAGTGCTCATCCCGAATCACTTTCATACCAATGGCTTTGCCTTTTGTAATCTGTACAGGCTATTGGCTTCTTTATTCAAATCCTCATTCAAATATTACATGAAAATGCTCCCATTCTCTGGCACTGGGTCCCGCAGGCAGGGAACGGCCTGCAGCTGTTCCACCAAGCTCTGAGAGCCCCAGACCTTGATGGTCACATGCAGCTCCTCACCGAGGCTCTGCCCGCACCCGCTCCAGCTTCTCGATGCTTAAACTTCCTACTACAACCACAACCAGAGGTTCCTGTGTTTACAGTAGTCAAAAGTTTTCTAATGTTTATTACTCAGAACATATTGCCTTGGGTGGAAATCTCCTTGTCGTATGGTATGTCCTTAAAAATGCAGGAGTTAATGGTACCTTTGCACCCACGCCAGACGTGGGATGCTGTCTGCGGAGCAGCTATGGCTGAGCTGAGCCGTAGCTGGGAGTGGAAGGTGCCTGGGGTACGCCCCGAGGCTTTGGGGGTGTCAGCACATGGCCGGGGTCCTGGAGGGGCTCCCCAGCTCCCCAGCCCCACTCTACCAGCATGGTCACCAACAGAGCGTGGAGAATAACGCCCCCAAAACCAAATACTTTAAAAACTTGAAATACAGTCAAATATCCATCCGGACAACCATTTGGGAATCTTGCAAAGGGGAGTGGTTAAGGACTTTACAGCACATGGAGGTTTGCAAAGTTGAGAGAATTTGGGAAGCCCACTTTGAGAAAACAGACTGCCAGGCAATTTTCACATTTGTGCCACCAGCGTAACAAAATTTGCCTCAAACTGTTGGGCAAAAGGCAGTGATGTTGGCCTCTAAAATGGCTCACACCCTCCCAGCTAAGCAACAGGGGTTGTCAGAGAAACAGAAGAATGCGGGTGCACCACCGTAACACCTCACACAGGGGACAGTCCTGCCCTTCCCACGTCTGCTGCTCACATGCATCAGGAGGGCAGGACTATGTCCTCTCTTGGGCCTATTTGGTCTTCAAGAGCCTATTCGAGCTCCCTGGTACCAAATCCTGAAGCATTTTGAATTGCTGCTTTTGCTCTCCGTCAGGCAGGGGACAGATGTGGAGGTTGACAGCACTTTGGCTCTGTCCTGAAGGAAGCCCTGAAGATAACATCTTGGGGACCCTGAGGCATCGGTTCAAAAGTCAGACATCTAAAATGTCCTCTAGCAACAAAGCCCATGTGAAAGAAATGGGACAATATCATAGTTGTGTCATCAACATTCATTTGAATGTCCAAACCTATTTCCTTGGAATGCCGTGGCATTCATCTTCTGTGAGCATTCTTGTAGATGAGTTTATAGTTAAAAACAATTTACAGGTTGGCCAGTTTTAAGCAAATTTTTGAGAGTATTTACCTTAATGTGCATTCTGAAATCAAAATCGTTTGTCCCACGTGAGCCTGACGGAAGGAGTTCATAGTGACAAAGACCAGCAGCGCAGCCCACAACCTCCGCGACCAGCCAGGCCCTCTCTCTATCCCCGGTACCAGCAACAAACAGCTTATGCAGAAGCCAAAGGTTATGCAGAACCAGCTGCAGAATTATCTGCCAAATAATTCATGGGCCTGAGCAAGTTAAATGGCACACATCTCATCCGTGTTGAAATTCATATCTGAATAAAGCTAAAGCATTACAACTGGATTCAAGTGGAAAACAACAATTCCACTTCAACAGGAAATTCCAAGGTTTCAGACAAAAATCTTCTAAACATTTTCACAGCTTTCAGGAAAAAGACACGGTGTTGTTAGAGTGGCTCTCTAAATCACTGTCTTTACTAGTCATAGGTGCATTTTTCAAGAAAAACCCTCTTAAGGGGGGAAAAGAACGAGCTCTCACGTTTCAGCAAAACCGGGATCCTTCTTTCGACTCTCAGAATGATCTAAACACAACAGTGTAAACATTTAATTTTTCACACCTTCCTGTATAACAAGCAGCCCAAGGCATCTTTCAGGCCCACCGGCTGAATATACGTTGTAGTCTCCAGGATGATCGATTCTGCCTCCCGGAAGGATGTGGCAGGAGCTCGGGGGGGTGAGACACCACACCATACCTTTGCTTTGTTCTTTACCTCTTTGCGTTACAGCTTTGTCCCTATTGGCTCTGCAGCATTTTTACCTCTTTTTTCATCAATTGCTCTTGATGAATTTAAGATTCGCTATCATACAGACTACGGATTTAGAACAAATAAGCCTTTCATTTAGTTAATACCAGCAGCATAGCTATAAAGCTGTAATAGTTTACGACTTTCAGGACATAACCTGCAACCACAGACAATACAAATTATATTACACTGTGTTTTATTGCTCTTTGAGGCCCACTAAGAGGCTCAGTGCTGTTTCATAGTCCAGAGTAGCAGCTCTTTATTCTTTTTAACACACAGCTGAAAAATACTTCAATTCTATTACAAAACGGTGTGCTTGGTTTTTGCGAGCCTGCCCTCAAAACTGCATGTAGTTCACCTACCGCACAAGGCAAACAGCACTTTCCATACAAATAAAGGAGAGCACACATGCACGGAGAGAAATGCCTTCTTCTGCACGCACTGCTCTCTGCACAAAGAGGAGCTCCATTTTGGAAAAAAAAAAAACAAAAACAAACCCAAAACAAAACAACCCACAAAAAACCAACCAAACAAACCACACTCTGATCATCATTTGCAAAGCCATGACATCTGAGAAGGGAGAAACCTCGGAAATGGCAATTGCTCCCTAAAATGCCCCTTGTTTATTCAGGCTGTGTATTCAGATGCTGAAGGAACCATAAACGCTGCTGGCGCAGCTTCTCAATCCTGCCTCTTCTTCTCTTGGCCTAAGACTGGGCACGGAGAGGAGCAGAAAGGAGTAGCCGTGTTTGCTTTATGGAGGGTCTAAATTAAAAAAAAGGAAGGTAACGGAGCTTCAGGAATTACAAGGGACCCAAGGCAGCGAGCGAGCATGGACCAGCCCTGCCTTTTAAAATGTGGAAAGGCCACGTACTTTTCCTCTGCTGCACCTGCTGCCTGCGCCGCCTTGTATTATTGAAGAGGACCACAGTCCGATCTGCATATCAAATAGCTGATTTGTAGATGAGGTCATTCATTTTGTGGTCGTATGTTTGCTGTGCCGGGGATGGGCTGTTGCCTAGCAGTGGGCCACAAAGTCCCAGCAGGTTTCTTGAGTCAGCAGCCATCCTCCGCTCCCCTCACCACTCCCCTTTCCCTCGTTGCCAATTCACATCCAGTCTTGACCTTAATAAATAAAACTCCAAAATGTTCGACTGGCTTCTAAGTTCAAAGCGCGCGGGTGATGTGCTGCGAATTGACAGCTTCCTTTGATGATTCATTGGTTTGGTGACTCGATAAGCAAAATACAGATCCAGAACCCTGGGTACCACGTGAATGGAGGGATGATGGAGAGCGCCCGGCTGCAAAAACACCCTCCGAGAGGCTGGGGCTGCCTGGGTGCCTGGGTATGCCGCTCTGCTGTTAAAACATGGAAGAGGGGATTAAAAGATCAGCACCACATTTATTTAAGTGTTTAAACACGTCAGAAGCGGTTTTGTAAAATTTAAGCTAGTTTTCATGTATGACTCTCAGGGAATCAATTATGCCTTTCCTGTTAATTTTGACAGCTGCTTCACAGTGGGCAATGTTCATTTGAAACACTTTTTGAGAGGTATTTTCTTCTTTCAAAAGCAGCTAAAGCTACTTACTTGTTAAGTACAGCGCATCAAGCTGGTGAAAACAGAAAAAGAAATCAGTCACCGTTTCAGATTAAAAAGAGGGGAAAAAAAACCCCAAAACCAGGGCAAAGAAGATGAAAACGCTGGAGTACAAAGCTGCCTTTAGAAACTGCAGTACATATATGTTGTCACCAATTGGTGTCTGATAAGTTGGCAGAAACTGCAGTTTAAGTGCTTTTATTTTAGGAGTGATCTGCTGACAAAAGACACATGTGCAAACCATGCCATTTAGATGAAGGAGTCATATTCACTTTTTGCAAAGTACATTTTATTTATTTTTTCCAGATTATAATGTTTTCTAGGAAGAAAGGAGTACAAAGACCCCTCAGCCCTAAAACAAAACCAAACATCTCAGCACAAATTGGAGCCTTGATAGCTCAAAGCAAAAGTCTCACAAACATCTATTAGAAGCAGGAAATGTCTAATGGAAAACTTACAAACATCTGATACATGAAAGGGAAGGCACAAAACAGGAAAGCAGAGGCATGAACAGCTAATTGCTGTAGATTCCTCACAACATTCGCTGAAACCCAGCAAGACACATCAGCCAGCTCCACAGCACTGGGGTACACAACCACCATTAAAGTATTAGTAAGAACACTTAGAAAAAGAGGGCGTTAAAAAAATGCTAATACTTTGGACAAAATGAAGTTGATTCTGCTTATGACTGAGTTTACAAGGATGCTTTGAAGGTGGCCAGAGGCATCCCGGCATGCTGCTTCTCAGCTAATCCCTGTAACGGAAGCTTGCAAAGAGAATAATTTTAAAAAGCGTGCTTACTGTTCACACTGAAACCTAGGTATACAAGCAAGCTCTGTATCTTGCCAGCTATTACATATATATCCAAACTCGCAGCTGACACATGCATTTAGTTTTGATAAGCTTTGGTGCATCTAAGGGAAATGTGAAGTTTTGAGCAACAGCAATGCATTCTGCCGGAGCACGGACATGCAGCAAGGACACAGCACCTATTCTGGCCCCTTGTAAATGCCTGCTGCTTGTCTGATTTGAATAAAGTTATGCCTGCTACTGTCAGAACTGAATTTGGCTCATGGTCTTCATGCAAATTGCCACTTGCCTGAATGTGTGCACCATATTAAGAATGCAAATATGTTTGGACTAGATGATTGTTCCTTTATTTGCTGTACACCCTAATTCACAAGGAGCTGAATCAGAGTAGATTTGGTGCTTGCAAGAAGGCAGACTCAGACAAAAATACATGAAACTGTTTGCAAATAAGTTAATTATGTCAATGGATCTGATCTTAACAGCCACCCTTTCTGATCTTATGTATATGGTTTCTTGGACATAGCCAACAGGAAAAAAAGAAAACACATTTGAAAAAAAAAAAATAGTGGCTCTTCAGGATGTGAAATGAAGTATCTTTTTCCACACGTACCCCAAGTGAGGTTACATCCAGGATTCCAGAATTTCCTATCTCGGATGCTTTGAGATCTGAAGGCCAGGATGTACCATTTTATCTTTGTCTGAATTTCAACCCACAGACGTTCTGTGAAGTTAATCGCTTGTATTTGTCTATTGGAAAGGCATCCAACATTGAGCTGAAGACATCTGGAAATCTAAAAAACAATCCCTCCTTTATAATTTGTTCAAATGAGTGATAACCATACCCATTAAAAATGTATATCCTATTTCTCATTTGAATTTCTATGATATACTTTTTCATTCCTTCTCACTTCCAGCTGTTATTCTGGAACTTTGCCAACCTTCTGTGAGGCACTTGGAAAAAAATGTGAAAATTAACATCTGAGAAAAAGGAAATACCCCCCCCCCCAAACTAGCATTTCTAGATTTCAGAAATAAAACAAAACTTTAACCACAAAATTAATTCGGCGAGATTGTAAATTTTTGGTTTGCTTTCAATTTTTCTTCTGCACGTTTTACAAAATGTTGTAAATTGTTTAGAAGGGAAGGCCCTGAAAATTAATGCTACCCTGTGTCCTAAGGAAAAACAAAACAAACCCAAGGAAACAAAACACAATCTTTTTTTGGGCCATATTTTCAGGGCGCACTGCTCTTTCCTGTGGGAAAATTCACACATTCCTTACGCCGCGATATTAAGTTTGAACTTTCAGTCATTTAATTAGTTCCCAATTCAACAAAGCGTTTAAGCATGTTTTCGAAGCACAAAGCACTTCAGCACATTCTTATTCCGTCCCTGAATAGGGGCGGAGTGCTGAATCACACTGGAAGCTCTCACGGCGGAGCCCAGGGCAGCCCAGTAGGCCACAAAGCCTGCAGGCTTCTCTCTGTTTTTATTCCCCAGCAAGAAGAGGTATGGTAGCTATTACATCATGCCAACAATTAAAGCCAGACCTAGTTTGAAAACGCAAAAAAAATTTATTTTTTTTTTTTTTTGCAATCCTATATAACGTCGCAAATTTACAATGCGAAATGGAAAACACACCTCTGCCATAAGGCGGAAAAAGAAAAAAAAAAAAGAAAAGAATCCATTGAGGATTTATATTTGCTCATTTTTCACTAGTATAAATGTGAATCTGTGCACAAATAGTAAATAATAATCCGATAAATCCTTACGTTAGAACTGCGCAGCTAGACTTTCGCTGAGTTTTGGATATATGGGGTATGAAAATGTAGGTAAACATAATTGCATAGACAGCCAGGCAGAAAAGTACACAATTCAGGCTTCCAAAATCTCCAGCTGTGAGGTACCTGAGGGATATATGCCCACACAAATGTACACACTCACTCACATGCGTTCAGCACACAGGTGAATTGCAAGAGTGTCTTGGAGAACCAAGTAAAAAGATGATGCTACAGATAAAACCAGTAACACAAATAAATTTTTTGGTTAAATTAACAATAAGATTATCTTATCAGTAATATTTTCTGTCTCTTACATTTAAGATTATACCAAAAAGTCTGTTATTTGAAACTACGCTTTCCCTTTTTCCTTTTGTCCCCGGGGTGTTCAGCAATATTTTAAACTTTATGCTGCATGCTAAAATAGTAATATTGCCATTTCTGATTATTTCATATGAGGTTTGTGTCTAAAATAAGCCTGTTTGAAATTTCAACATTCGGCCTTTTGCTTCCAAGGCTCCCTGTGTTATCAGTGAGGAATGTAGGCTTGAGCCCATTTCTGGGTAGCCTTTTCACCAAATACCTTTAGCAATGCTAGAGGTAGCAGTTAGTTCTCTATAGAGATAAGCACTCAGCGAATGAAGAAAGCAAAGAATTAATGGGATTCCTAAGAATTTGGGACCTGCCTCCTTGCCACAATGCCACAAGCGCTGGTTTATGCTGATGTAACCCCAGAATAACAAAATGCTAGACTGGGCAGCTTAGTTTTATGTTCACTTTCCACGTGGCAATTCTTTAATTGTATTCTTTTGTCTTGTTTCTGTGTAAAGCTTCAAGGATTGCAAATCTGATTTACTTTCTACTTATTGTTTCCAGTTCTGCAGAGCCAAATTCTGCAAAAGAATAGATTATACCCATCACATCAGGTAATGTTCAGACTGAGCAGAAATATGAGGAAGCGGGTAAACATTCCTTTGTATTTTCTATTTCACTTAAAAACAATTTTGTACGGTGGCATTAGATAGATATATATATACACACAGAAACAGCATTTGCAACTTAAAAAAAGGATTTCTAATGCAACTCAATTGAAAAAATCTATTTACACAATTGAAATTCCCTGTTTCATTTCAATAAACTGGCAGAACTTTTTTTTTTTTTTTTTTTAAAAACAGGAAAGTGTTTCAAGAGGCTGAGAAATTCCACTGCCAAATGGCTCTAAGCAGGGAAAAAAGTAAATCCCTGTGCATTTCATCGATGTTGGGCTGGTAAAGCCGGAGAAAGGGGGAATTGTGCTTACGCAGAGGAAGCCACCCATCATGCATTCGCGAGCGTGGAGATGTCAGCCATTTTTCTGCACACTCTCCCCCAGCGCAGGCTGGAGCTGCCCTCGCTCCACCATCTCAGCCCGGCAGCTCCTCTCCTCGCCCCGAGAGTGCCTCCACTCACGCAAACATCCTCGGCCTTTACTACAGGCATACCAAAAAATGTTTTCTTTAGAAGGGAAATAAATGAGGAATAGGGGGGGAAAAAAAACAACCCAACAAACCACAAACAAAAAAAAAAAAACCACCCGAATAATCATATTTTCCAAACAAGACAAAGAAATGCGAGGCTCGTCCTGCCTGCCTTGCTTGAGAGAGCTGCTCTGCATTCAGGGGTTAGCCCGGGTGGAGAATGATGCTGTTGTCTCACAAAGGACTCATGTTGAGCTGAATCTTTGATTACAAGACAAGTGCCTGCATTAGGCCCCTCATTGCGCTCACATTCTGCTCCTGCCATTTGTACAAAATTTCTGAGTGATCTCTTTGTGAATGTGGACCCCAACTGAATCAAAGGCGAGCTCCTCTCCCTCCACCCCTCCTTCTATTTCCACGAGCACCCCATTTCTCTTTCGCTGCTCCTCCTCTCTCTCATCCCCCCTCTCCCACTCTCCTTTCAGCCCCTTCACCAGGTTAGGAAAAGGGATTGCTACAGATCTTAAAAAAATAATCAATAAACCCTGGAAATAGAGGTCCAGGTGGCTTTTGGTGTCTTTTAAACTTCCCTCTCAAATTCTGCCATGTTTCCTACACAAATGGTGCATAACCTCATGCTTTTCTTAATAGGATTTATGCTTGTCGGCGCTCTGCATACCCTGCCACGCTAGATGGAGGACTCCAGGGCTGCTGCTGTAACCATGGCCGCTCCTAATTCTCCACTCTTGGCAAATCTCTCCCAGTGTAAAAGGCAATGTGAGCGAAAGATGCGCCAGCAGATGCACAAACACGATAGCCCCGCATCTCTCTGAGCAAACGACCGCGCGTCTAAAACCTACCGAATGTGTAAGTATTATCTGAGAACGCTCTTTTAGCAAAATCACCTAACTCTCATCATCTGCAATGTGGAAAACAAAACAAATATCTCATCAGCCTAGATTAAAACCCGGCTTCAGTCAAATGTCACGCAGGCTTCGCACAGGCTCTAGAAGCTGGATTTTTTATGCATCTGCCCAAATTGAAAAGGTTATTTTGCTGTCTTCAGGATGACTCTTGAGCTGAAGGCAGAGCGGAGGGTTGCTGCCCTGAAAGAAGGGGAGTTGCTAGGAGATAAGTCCAAGATTTCAGACAGCATTGGTCGGAGTTATCTCTAATTGACAGCTGCTTACCCTAAGGGTCTAATTCTAACCTTGAGACCAAAACCATAATGAGAGGGCAGCTTTCCTTCACCCCTGTTTTCTAGCCAGGGCAAGGAGATTACTGCAGGCCTGTTCTTCTCTGGTTTTTGTTATGCATCTTTTCTTGGGGCAGCCCTGTGAGACTCAGAGCCTGCTGTGCTTTCTGAGGCTATAGTTTGCATCAGTGAGCCCTGTCTGATTCATACCACCTGAATAAACTTGCTCTTACAGTTAAGATGGTCTCACTTTTTTTTTTTTTTTTTTTGAAAGGGGGGAAGGGTGCAGAGAAATTCTCTTAAGCATAAAATGATTTAAAGGCTTATTTTTTTAAGCAGATATTTTAGCGGACGGTCTATGGTTAACCCTTTTTTTCAGGAGGCCTTAGACTGTCACTGTTAAATTTAAATCAAGTCCATGCTGTTAGCAAGTTGCTGTTATTTAGGACTCAAAACTAAACAAAGAGAAACATTCAAAAAAAAGCAATTAACAGAGCCAGGAAAATAAAGTGGGGTAGATTTTTTTTTCTCTTTTTCTAAACTGACTAAACTTGCTAGGTTATTGATTTATGAAGAAAATCTCTTGGAAAACTTTGACTTGTATTTTAATCAGAACTTTCATATAAACAGCGGAAGAGTATACCAGAGAGCCTTAAGTCAAATTTTGTTCTTGGTTCTACTGATGTAAATCTGGCCTCCTTCTTCTGAACTCACTGGAGCTACTCTGAAATTATACTAGGGTGACTGAAAGTGTAATTTGGCTGTACATTTCCTGGGGGACAATTAAGAATAGGGAATGCAGTCATGTTTAGAAACCCAGGGGAAAAAGAAAAAAAAAAAAGAAAAAGAAAAAGGGAAGACATCTCAAGAATCTTTTTTAGAAAATAATCTCGTCAATTCTCAACTCAGACACTTTCACGTCCAACAACAAAAATGACCCATTCTGCAAATTTTTTTAAGCAGGGAAGAGCAATTAAAAATTTGCATCATAAGCCTCATCGAAAAATCTGCATTCTCTGCATCCTTTCGAGGGAGAACACGAGCAGGAACCAGTTTATAAATGTGAGGTCACTGTGGGGGGATCCCCTCTGACAGACACTGTGGGGCTGAAACCCCCGTAATTGAAGCCGTTTCCCATCACTCTGTATAAGAGCAGGAAACCAAGTGGGGAGCAGAAAGAAACTGCAGCTCCTCAGTGTCTTTCCTGGCAGAGGGAGAGGATAGTCCCAGCCCCTTCATCCTCAGCCTCAAACGCTTGCCAGTTTTGGATGATGGTTTGGGTATGTAAATACCTACCCTTGAGAAATGCGCTGAGACTACGAACTTGCCCCACAAAGACTGACTGCCTAGTGCTGCTGTTTTCAAAGTTAGCAGTGTGACGGTTTCAACTGCATTATGGTATTCTTATTCTGGAAGCAGACTCCACTGGGCAAATTAATTTCTGAAGGAATAGCTGAATGCCTGCCTGGCAAAGTGGATAATGAATGTATTGCCAGTGAGTCAGAGGGGAGTCAGCAAGGGAGGCTGGACAGTGATAAAACAGCATAGAGGGAAGCTCAGACCTTGGCATCACTCTCATCTCTGCTCTTGAGGGAGTGTATAAAAAAGACAACATCCAAACCCCTTAGAAAAATAGCCTTTAATGAGTCCAATAGAATCAACCCATAGAAAGGGTTCTGTGGCAGCTGGAGGAATTTGAAAGTGCAGAGACAACCAACCTAGTCATGCATATGTGCATATCCGTAGCTGCTGGAAAACAGTGAATCTTCAGCTTCATTTTTTGCTGTTTAAATTATTAGCTGTATTTTCCTAATATACCACCTCCTCTTATGTACTGCATATGACTACTGCCTCTGGAAGTGAGAGAATTTTGTGTCACTTAAAGGGAATTTGTATATGCTTAAGGCTTCAAATAAAACTACAAGTATGGTTCGGTGGCATATTTCTAATAATGTCTATTTCTACAGCAATTTCACTTATCATTTAATAAGTTGCATGTATTTGAAAACTAATGTTTGTATTAGTGTCTGATGAACAATTCAAATTTGTGCAGAAACTGCTGCAAGAATATTCACAAGAGTTGTTCTCTTGCTCTACAGAGCAACTCTCGTTTCTTAGCACTGTCTTGGTAAAGTTACCTAAAATATTTGTTTCTCCATCTGGAACAATGAGAATAATGAAAATGAACTGCTCCCATGAAAAACTGTGATCTTCACAGCAGAAAGCAAAAAAGGAAACAGCACAGAAAAAAAAACACTATCTTCACAGCTTCCAGAACTGTGATATAAAATTAGGAGAACTATCATGCAATTTCACAGGGACATAAAGGGGCGTAAGGCACCAGAGCTCTCTATGCATGGGTTGCTGTAATAGAACTCTGCATCTGAGTTAGGAAATCTTCCTCAATTTTTATCTTGCTGTGCACTTCACTTTCATGGCCAGGACAGCCGGTCAACCTTAGGGAAAGAGAGATAAGATGTTCCGTGAATCAGGCTTGTAAAAGCTACTGACCTCAGGAATAAGAGGAGGGGACTGAAAATCTCAGGAGACTGGAACCACATCCTCATGCTCTGAGTCACCGGCATGCAGACATTTTCACCAAGCTGGTGTCAGGACTGGGTTGGACTAGAGCTTTGGTGCTGGTGAGATGCCCCTGTACAGCCCCTCATTTGTAAGCTTCTGATGGTCTTGTAATTATTTGTCATAGCGCTCTCAAAAAGATTTCAAAACCAGCAACTGTATGTAAAAGGTGAAAAATAAGAGCAGTCAGAGAGGGTTTGATTCTGCCCGCACTGAAACCTGTGAGACTGCTACAAGTTTCCCAGTTTACAGCTGGGGAGGCACCCAATGTACCACAGTTTCAGGATGTGACCATCTTGTTACAATAGCTGGTCACCGACCCAAGGTTTTTTTCATTTATAATAAAGAAAGATACATACTTTAACAAACTCCTGGGAATAAATCTGTGCATGTTCAAATCAGGACAGCTATCTGCTTTTATACATGGCATCAAGCTATACTGTAAGTAAAAATTTCCCCTTCTAGAACTTTTCAGATTATCTAACATCTTCACCTATTCCTTCCAAAGCCATTTCCAGCTTACTAGATATGTTAAGCAGCAGAACAAAATAAAGAAGTCTACAAGTCCTGGCACCAGAACCAGCATCCCTTCAATAATTAGCAAAACTAGATCTGACCGCAGGACATAATGATGTTGCTCTTAGCTTCAATAATGACTATAATATTTGAATACAATTTTCCTTACATAGTATTTCAAAGCTCTTTCTCTCAATGCAGGTAATTTTTTTATGTTCTGTCAGTCCCTGAAAAGCAGTTTATGCCTTTCACAGTATTCTGTATATTGTTACATTTACTCTTTTTTTCCCCAGTTCATAGAAGTCCTCCTTGATGCACAGCACTGTGATTTGAAAATCAACATCTTGCTTCCTGCCAGAGCTAGTAGATATGCCAGCCAGTATTAGCTGGTTTCTAATTTTTTCTCTTTGTGCTAGGAGGGGGGGGAAAAAAAAAAACACCCTAAAAAAATTTGCTGACTTTAGATCTTAGCCTATCAGATGAAGACTTACTGGTGCATTAGAGGCCTATTCAAAACAGGGCTTTTCTTGCAACAGGAGCCCCTAACAATTGGTAATGAGGACAGATTCCGAATTGTTTGTGAGCAGCTGCTTAGTAGGTAAGAGCTTGTTTGGATTCAATTGAACAGTGTTTTTAGAAGCAGTTACTGACCCCTGACCCTTCCTACAGACTGGGTTGATGGGATTAGGGAAAGCTAGCGTTCAGCTTACACTTGGCTATAACAAGCTGGCAAGAGATAACATACTTTTTAATTATCAAGTTACACCTCTGCCAAAGTTTGTCTGCGAATTTACCGAATGGGTCAATGAACTATAAGAAATCAAGCTAGGCTATGGGATAATAGTTACATAAGAGAACAGTCTTAGGGGAGACATAATTAATACATTTATGCATATTTTTTTTCCTTTGCAAATATTTCAAATTTTCAAATCTTATTCCACATGCCTCTTGTACGTATTATAAGGAATGTGTTGTATGTGGTATTTATACCAATGCATCTTATAAGGTAAAAAAAAAAGACCTGAATTACTTATAAGGATTGCCAGAAAGGTGGTCAAGGGAAAAAACCCCATGCAATACATGAAATTTAAATTGAAACAACAAATGGAGTAACATTCAAATTTGAGGCTTGATTTGTTCTACCGCTCTGCGACTGGAGTAATATAAAGATACTATTGGCTAGAAGCCAATTTGCCTAAGAGTCTACAAACCTAAGAAAAGGAGACAATTGTGGTATTATTTACCTGGAACAATTAAAGATAATTTCTGACATAATAATACCAAATTCTTCAAAGGCCTCAGGGATTTTATGTCTTAATTTTAATTAATTAAAACTAAACCAAAATTATAAAGCTGAATTATTTTGAATGATTCTTTCTCTGTTTTCTTCCAAGGCTGAAGTGTGAAAAATTTTCCAGTTCAAGTTATTTAAGGCCAGTAGCTTTCTGTTAGAGCATTCAGTTCTGGGAAATTCTTGATACAATAACCACAAAATTTATGCGTACCCAGAGTGATCATTTAATGGAATACAGAACTTATTGATAAAATGAAGCAGAGTGAGCAGTGCCGCTTGGTAAGCAGTACAGATAGGCTGAAAGCCACAGGGTAGGTTGGAAGCTTGGGTGGATTTGCCAAGGGGGCTTGGACCACTGTAGCTGTGCTCCCCATTGCTCAAGGGCACCACAGACCCAGCAAGTTTCTCAGGAACACCTGGGATTTCTCATGCTTGTTCTTTTAAATCTCTTTTGTATCAGGGAACGAGGGTCTCAAGCCCAGGTTTCATTTGTAGTTACACTAAATTTCCTGTCTCAGCTGGAATAGGTCTCATCATCCCTTTGAAACAGAGAGGATGTCTAGGAGAGAACAACTCTAGGCTGCGCAAGACACCCCACATCCTTGAGTCAGGCCTTTGTCCTGGGTTTACCACACACCACCATTCCATGAAGCGTCCAGCTGCCCTCGCAGAAATTGCTGTACCTTTTCTTTCCTCTACCCCTATCAGAATTTGGCTTCTGAATCTCAGTGCTCTAACGGTCAGAAGCCTTTTAATTTCCATCCTAAAGCTATTAATGGTTAGTCTATACCCATTAGTTTTTTTGCCAGTAATGTCTTTTACTTTGAACACTGCCTTCTCTTCCCTGCTGTTTATATCCCTGACATGTTTATACACGGCAATCAGTTCTTGCCTCAAACTTTGTTTTGCTAGGGTAAATAAGACAACATTTTAGGCTCTTTTGACATGCCTACTTCTACGTCTTCCTGATTTCCCCATAAGCCAGTTTTAGCCTGTTTCTATTTAATTTTTTCTGTCTTAATGTGAGTGTCCAGAATTGTATACAGTGTTTTGGAGGATACATCATAAGTGTCTGCTGCTGTGTAAAATACTTCTACCTATACATCTCAGGATTACATCTGCTATGCTGCCTCCCTGCTGGTCTCCCAGGACCTCCTCCCCTTGGTTATTTAGAAGTGGTCTCCCAGTTTATAAAAGCAATATAGCTGTTGAATTTTGCACTGTTGGATTTCATCCTATTTCTGTTACTTCAGTCTTCAAGGTCACTTTGTTTTTCCTGCATAATAATCTAATAATGCATTGACAGTGCAAGTGGAGGGCACAGAAGGAAAGTGTAGCAACAGAGGAGGTGCGTGCAGAGACCAGCTTTAGTCTATCAAGGTTAGTCTTCCCAGGCTGCCTCTGTAGGCAAGGGAAGGAGAATTGGAGATTCTAGGAGAATCTAGAAGTCAAGTTGGAGCAAAAGCCTCATTACTTGGTATGAATTGTGCTCTTGGTGGAGTTCATCTGTCATTTGCCACAGGAAGATCTCAGAGGAATTAGTTCCACTGGAGTTAAGACACTCTTTATGAATAATGTCTCTTTAATTTACTGTCTTTACTAGTATATGTGTATTGTTTGTTTCTTAAAATTATAGAATCATAGAATGGTTAGAGTTGGATGAGACCTTAAAGATCACCTAGTTCCAACCCCCCTGCCATGGGCAGAGACTCTTTCCACTAGGCCAGGTTGCTCAAAACCCATCCAACCTGGCCTTGAACACCTCTAGGGATGGGACATCCACAGCTTCTTAGTTGTTCTGGAAATATTAAACAGGATTAATCCACACACACACACTCTTTGGGCAGCAGCTTCCCTCTAGCACCGCACTTCATCTCTCAGGCCAGTGTAGGTAACGTTAGAGGCAGTCCCTTGTGCACCACACTGTTCCTCTGCCAATCCTGGTCTCTTTGGCAAACTCTATTTTTGCAGTGGCAGTGTACCAATTGCTGCGCTGAGGTTCACATTACCTGTTTAAAAAAAGTCTAAAACTGTCATCGGTATCTAGTGTGCCATAATTTTTCTATGACAAAACCATATTACATGGTCTTTGAAGTCTTCAGGGCTAATTTCACTGAACTTTGCACTGCTGGGGTCAGGCTAAAGCATCCTATAGGTGCTAGGACGACTGTTCTTAATGCAGACGCTGCATTTGTGTATTCCCGTTATGACGACTGCCACCGGGCTGATAGGTTTATTCCAGCCAGTTGCTACGGGCATTTGGGTTTCACGCACCTATTCTTCCAAATTTGTGAGACTGAGTAACCTCAACTTGAGTTTAATAAACTGTTTGTGTATGATGTTCACTTTGCTTGCAGATGTCTCCTTTTTTATTTGCTTCCCAGTGTGTAATCCCACGTTCAGGAACATGAGTCTTATTGAAAATTGAAATAACATTTAGATTTTTTTGGCCAAATATAAACTGACCCAAATCAAGTGTGGAGCTTTCATGTGTATCTCATCCTCACTGCAAAGTCTTTCAAGTTCCTGCCTTTTTCTTCATCTAAGCACATACCTGAAGAAAACTTTAACTATTTAGTCTGATTTCCTTCATGAGGTCAGGTACAGTTTGACTTTTAGCAAGTCCCACTTTTGCCAAGTCTCACTTTAGACCTGCATTTCTTGACTTCGAAGTCATAGTTTTCTTTGGTGATCAGTCCTTTTTTCCATTCCTTGTAGGCTCCCTACTTATGCTTAATGTCATTTTCAAGATGGTTATTCTTCCAGTTAGGTCTGGAAAGTTCCCGTACAACATTTTTTTCTCCTTGCCTGGCATACAGATTCCAGATAGCTTTAGCAGGTTTGACATGGAGACACTCCAGGCTGCCTCCAAAATCAAATCCCTGAGTTCCTTAGTTCAGTCGGCCTCCCTAAATAGTTACCTTGGGTTGCATCCAAACTCAGCAGCTTGCACACCCGGCGCAGAGCCTGCGGTCCCAGTTGCTTGATGCCGAGATAGGGCACGGAGTCAGCGCGAGGTGCCTCTCCCTCCTGACTCATGTGCCCAGATTTCCTTCTCATCCAAATCAAAGTTCAGCAAGGAAAGGGAGCAGCCGCGTGCCAAGGTTTTGCCCTCATACGCTTGGGAGATGGCCAAGGCCTATTTCCAGATTCGGGAGCTCAGAAATACTCCCTGCTGTCGTTAGCTTAGATGAAGTTCTGTCTTTTTGAAATGAGGAGCTTTAATGAGTTTTAACTGCATTCTTTTTTTTTCAGTTAAAAGAAATTAAACGCCGCACACCGGAGGCACTGCTAGTTAACAACAGTACTTCTTGAGACAGATGTACCGATACTGTTTGAGCCAGTAGTACTGTTTTTCCTCACAACAGGATAATTCTCCGTTGTATGAATATTTGCAATGACAACACAAAAATTTTTATTAGTGTGCAGATTTGATTATTCTGGGATCAATAACAGGCTCCTATCAATTTCCCACTATTGCCAGAATTTATTTCATCCTATGTCCCGCAGGTGATTTTACCTAAACAAGACTGTTTTGGTTTATTGTCTCCTGTTTCTTTACACATTAGGGATATACATTTCTGGAGAACCACTTTTATTTTGAAGTTAGCTTTCATCAGCATATTATGTCCACCACTGTAGTCATCATTGCTGAAGTTTCATTCAGTGCTTCAAAAATTCAAGTTTCTCTGTGTTGTTGCTCAGGTTTCTTAATCAGAGTAAGTGCATTTTACCGACTGCACCTAATTTTACTTCTAAATTGGACTTGACACAGGTATTCTACCAACTGTATCCAGCTCCTCATAGTGATATTAGCCTTTCCTTTGACTAAAGGAGTTAAGACCTCCACCGTTTTGTAGGTAATGTAGAAAATAGTGCTCCTGCAGCTCGTGAAGGGGATTCTCAGTCTGAATTCCTTTACTGTTGTGAGGTGTGTCAGGTCTGCAGAAACACCTATTTACAAACAATTCTCTCTGTCTTCTAAGGCCAACCATGGCCTAATGAAGAATGAAATTTACATCAGATTGACAAATATATTTCTTATCAAATACACAATGTTTTATCTTCAAATTACAGTGCGGATCTCTACATCTCTCTGTAACCAGGAATGAAGTGTGAAGTATTAGCTAAGGGGAGTCTATATGACCTATTTTTTGCACGCACACACAAAGTGCTTGTATCACAAAGATGCTACGGAAGAAAAGAGATTGATAAATAACAGAACATTGGACAAGAAGCCATCCTGGCTCCAAGGCAAGGGCATGCGTATTTTTTCTTCCACATTCACTAATAGTTTACTGTAGGACTGCACTACCAGACACAGGCTTTAGGCTCGTGAGATGAGTTGTACTGGTGGACTTAAATTACTTAGTGTTAATTTAACGTCCAAAGGGAAGTCTAGCTGTTAGCTAAAACACAGACTCAGGTAATATGGTGAAACAATTTGTTACTGTAGGAAACAAAACAAAACAAAAACCTAACAAGTGAAAATTTAAGTAATGTCTATGATACTGAAATAACTGAGGTTTTCTGCGGTAGTATAGTTTCTGTGATTCCAAATTGGCTTTATACAGTTTTCTATAAATTAAAATACATGTCTCAATTCTACTTCTCTATATTGATATACATACATAAACATATGTAGATATTACGGGGAACTTTAGTGGCACCATCCCCACTTACTCCTGGGTTAGTGCTAACATGTTCTGAAAAGACATATCAGTGGTATTAATTCAGTTAAATTGTAGAAAGTAATTTTGGTGCATCTTTTTAGCTTTATACAAATGCATGTACACATGAGTATGCAAGTGAGATAGAGGGAAAGAAAAAGACTGCTGAAAGTACAGTGTGAAAGTGGTCCAGAATTAATGCTCCAGATTAAAATATCCAGGAAGAGTCCTGTGACTGCTAATTAAAACGAATATGTAATTTCCAAAAATACTTGATAATAAATTAATATTAATTACCAAAGAAAGTTTCCACAGGAAAGAAGTAGCAGCTTATTAAAATTATCTTTAGTTTGTCATGATCTCTTTCCAGACAAATTAAGAATATCTACAGCTTTAGATATTATAGGAATGTCTTAAGTTTTGGGTTTTTTCCCCCCCTATTGAGCCATATGGATTTAAGATAAAGTAGTCATATTCATTGGAAAAATAACTTCTATTGATAAAAGATATGACAGAGCTACAAAATAACTCTTAAGTTACATGGTGACATAGCAATACATTTTGGAAATTTGCAGGTCTATCCATAGAGGAGCATATTTTATTAGATACGTAGCTTATTTGCAAAAAAAAAAAAAGGGGGTTGGAAGTACTAAAATTATCCATGAAATTCAATCATTAGTTTGTCTGAATTGTTTTTAACCTTTGAAAAATCAAACTTTTTTCTCTTGAGTTTGTGTAAATGTAAATTTCTACTACAGTTTAAAACATTAAAAGTAATTTCAATAATTTTTGGGGTTATTTATCACTATCTAAAGAAGTTTATCTAAACATTTCAGTTAATTTTGTTTTTCTCTTACAGTTATCTTTTTTTCTTAGGTAATTGAGCAAAAAATATGTTAGAGGTTGTATGAAACTTTTCATACATGCCAGCAAATGATAAAAAGTTCTAGTTATTTTCACTACTGTATTTACAGCCCTGTAAAAAATAGCCAAAGACTGTTTGTGTAGAAATTTGCTAGAGATTTGGCGTTAGTGCAGGACATGGATTCTAGTTACTTTGCATGTCCGTGGGTCTCAGACTGGTCCCTCTGCAAAAGAGCACATTAGTATGTGCCTCACTTAAAGCACAACGGGCCTGTTTATTTGCGTAAAATTAAGCATATTCTTTTATTTTTTTCCTGAATCCAGGTTAGCTTGTGAATAATATCTTCTATACTTGTTTATAATTTCTGAGTCTGTAGCTGAAAACTTCTTAACTATGTGTCTCAAAACCTCTGTAGGAGGAAATAGTAATGTATAAAGTAGCTACTTCTGGACAAATTATATAAACTTGGGAGGCAAGAAATGATATTTTCTTGTGTCGATGGTATAGTGTGAAGCATCTTGTTGTACAATATAACACAAAAGAAACAGTGTGAGTTAGTTACATGAATATTTTTCACATATGTACTCCCTCTGAAATCTGCTCATCAGACTACGCATATAAATATCTAAAGGAAGTTTACACTGTTCTCATTTAGAGGCCAAATTTTCACAGGTAGCACCTACTGAAAGTTGTTTACTTCTTGCAGTATTTTACATCTGCCACTAATGCAATGGGGAGGCTGAAAACCAAACAGTATTATTAATGGTGACAGAAAGCTTTTAGCCAAGCTCCCTATATGGTAATGGATATTGTTTATCATATTTTACTTGTTGCTTTAAAATTCCCCTGTCAGAATGAATCATTGATATAGGAGAAGAGGGACTAGATAACATGCGATGTGATTTTTTCCAATAGTAAGTAAGTTCCTCTAATCAAAAAAGGTTGGAAAAAAAAAGAACAAATAAGGCATGTCTTTTTGCCAAAAACTACTCCGGTTTTACTCAGGTATTCTGAAGAATATCTCGCCTTTTGTGTAATATACAGTAAGCTGAACATTAATATCAAGGGTTAAACCAGAAATCTTTTAACAATATCATAAAAAAAATTGATTAACTTTATTTCTTACTTGGAATTTTTTTCCTCATGACAAAGTTGTTGTACACAATCAGAACACTGCTACAACTGCTGCTCTGCCACAACCATTCCATGTTTTTCTTTTTATTTATGTGTTTCCAAGTCTTGGTTTTACCAAGCAGTATGTATCAACACAATGAAAAATGACAGAAAAATCTGCTAATTTGTAGTGGTTTTTCAAGCTAAACTAAAAGGCTGGTATTTGCAATAACAAATGTTTCTAAAAAAAGTAAGATTTCTTACAAATCTAAGAAAATATCTCTTGTACCAGACCCAAAATATTTAATTAGCTGTTTAAAAAGTGGTATAGATACATTTCAAAACAAATTTCATTTTTTTAGAACATAATTTTAGCAATTTCATTACATAAAGTTTTAAGATTAAAGGCTCACTTTAATTTTTTTCAGCTTTCTTAAAACATGTTACAAGTTTCAATTGTTCTTTTGTGAATATTTTTGGTCAATTTGGGCTGACGTCTGAGAGAAACAAAGATTTTTATTCAGCTGTTTCTCTCACAAAAACTGACTTATGAGTATTGATAAACAAGAACTAATCCCTCAGTTTCAAAACTTGTGATGAACCTGAATAGCACATTTTGGTATTCTTTGATGTCTAAGTGGTATTTTATTTTTCACTTTTTTTGTGTTCCTTCACTTTCTCATTCTGATTCAGACCAGAAACCTTCCTGGACTAGAGATGCTCTGAGTACATGTTAGTGTTTTAGTTCAGGTAAGGAAAATACTTTTGAAGTACATCTCCCAGTAGTCCCTGGTCTGGTTCACAGCGTGCAGAGGTTTCTGAGTGCCAAGCTGAATTAATTTTGCATGAAATTAAACTGGAAAATGTGTTCCAGAGGCACACCTACTTCACTCCAGCCACAAATAAGTATTCAGGCTATGGGACCAGAGTAGATCTAGTCTAATAGTGAATAGAAAAGGTCTTAAAATGCAGAAGTTAGGTCCCAAGACCCATATATTCCTGTCTACAGTCTGCTCCTCTTGGTCCATTCTGCTTGTTAAGGCAGACACAGCCTCCATATGATACCGATTGTATTGAACAGGTGACAAAAGATCATGGCAGAAATTTTAGTCCTATTGTAATCAATAGCAAAATACCTATTCATGTCAGTTGTTTCTCTACTGAAAAACTCTTTTCATCATATATGCTGCTAATTTTGCAGAAAGAAGAGACCTAGTTAAGTAACACCGACCTTTGCAGTCAAATTCAGTATGAACTTGGGAATTTTTGTGGTGTTCCTATTGAATAAACTTTAAATGGATACACACTACTATGTTTCCCAGTGCTAGTGTATTGTCCCTAAGCCTGTTCCAAAGTAGGACATGTGATTATTTACAATAACAGCTCAAAGCCTTTTTCTTAGTAAAGCTAATATAGGTCAAGCAATTTTTGATACTGGTTAAACATTTGCCTTAGGGTGATGATGCACTGAGATTTATTTTCTAAGTTCTTACACACAAGGATTTGGGAGTGTGAGATACAGATTTAAAAAATCCACACTTATTCTTACCTATATAATCTTACATAATTAAACATTGCCCACTTGCTATTCATTCCATAGAGGGCAGTCAAAGTTTTTGCATTTGATGTTTGTGCGAGCAGAAATAGGCAGTGAATTAAATATATATTTCCTAGCTATGGAAAGAGTCTTGGCGAGGAAGAAAATAGCTTTTTCAGTTTCAGTAACAAAATAGATCTTGAAATACCTATTTTTAGATTTAATAGATCCTGTAGTTCAAACCATGCCTGTAACACCAGTTCTACCTACTCAGATTTACCAACTGGTTCACTCCATAGTCTACTAGAAGCAATTTTACTTACACTTCATGTTACTCAATAATACTACTTCAGCATTTTTGAAACATTCTCCTCTTATTTAAAATCCTGTTTTATTTTTAAAGGTGTAACAAAGCATCTTTCAGTCCAGCAGAGATCTCTTCCCTCTGTACACATCAAGTCACATCCCTGTAATTTAGAACCCAAAATACATTTTCACTGCAGGTAATTTTCACTGTAGTCCGTCCTGCTGAGCTAATACGGCCAAGATAGGGTGAGTTGAGTCCTACTTGTTCTTATGCAGAAATCACAGAATTAATTCCTCTTAGAGGTCCAACCTGTTATACCTGTGTAAACCTACGAAGGGTAATGGGGTTGCACAAGTGTCAGTAAAGGCATAATAGGTTTAATCAAGCATAACAGAAAGTAAATTGCTCTGCAAAATCCTCATTACTAGAGATGAAGTGCATTCATCTGTCTCAAATCTTAAGCCATAAGCTGTCCAGGCAAAGGCAGTTCCTACGATGATGATTCTCTGGTTTCAAGTGAAACCTCTAGGTGACATAGTATAAACAAGTAATGATTGTATGATAATAACCTGGATTGACTACTAGACAGCGTATTTACTCAACACAACTGTTTATGTGCAAACTCACAACATGTATTCTAGAAATTACATGGGAAGACAATCCGTGAGGACAGCAACTGTATTGCTTTCAGTTACATATCCAAATAGTGTTGAATTATGTAGGCAGGTTCTTATTCAAGTATGCAGAGTTAATAGTAAGTGCTTTTTTTCCCCCCAACAACGTAACACTTTATATTACAAAAAATAACCTATCAGCTCATATTAAAATATTTTTTTAAAAGCTATTAAAATATCATTGTTGGGTCACCAATATCTCAGGCTAGATCTGGGAGAGTGTGAATAAAGATTGGCTTAAATAAACTAAATCTCTCTGTTCATCACTTTCCTAGAATAGTGTAAATAACAGATTAACAGTATATTTGGAGAGATGAGCCACAGTAGACAGTGACATTATATTATGACACACCATGACAATGTAACAGGGTCTGAAGAAGAATAATCTGGGAGCAGGGATATAAACTCTTGTTTATGGAGAAACCATATGTTGAATTTTGTTAAGACTTAACAGCAATTATGTCAGAATTTGTCCTTTAGCACCCCTGCTACACTGAAGCCAAAGGTCTGTGTAGATTGTTAGAGCTCAAGGTCTGAAGGACAACTGCAGTCATCTCTTCCAACAACCACAATGCAGAAAACAAAGGCTGCCCTCAATTTGTCTATTTTTGCCTTCCAGACATTGGATTTGGTTAGACTTTCCTTTCTCAACATCGTTGATTCTTTGCTCCCCACAAAGATGTTTCTGGACTAAACACATCCAATGCTTCTCTTGGATTAACTACATTTCTTTGGTAAACCAAGCTCTTTGAGTTTTCACTATAAGTCATAAAGTAGCATTGATGCTGTGATGGTCCCACAATATAACTGAAGAAATGTTCATAAAGGGAAGCAGTATCCACTATTGGACCAACTTACATGGTAGGAAAAAAGCAGATGAGCTTTCTAATCTTTTATATCATTCTAACAACACTTCTTCAAACCTTTCCCATTTAATGAATTATTGACACAGTTTTTCACAGCTATGGCTCCATGCTGAATAATCCTAATGGATTTTCCCCAGTTATCCAAGGACATTTTTGGTCAGCGTGTTACTTACAGGGGTCACGTTCAGCTGGTTGTCCTTGGGGTCTCCTAAGTCCTTTCTGAGGTATTCTTATATAAATGGATTGCTCCTAAGAAGCTAAACAATCACTGGCCTCTTTTCTTCCTTTATTTCTACTTTACTACTCTTATTTTGATGACATTTGCAAACTTCATTAGTAATGATTTTTAAAGTTATTGCACAGACTGTGTTGACAAATGTTTTAAGCAGTGTAGATCTCCCAGAAGAAACATAATTGCTTAATGATAATTCTTCATGTAAGATTACAATTTGAGACTGATCAATAGCTTGTTTCTAATCTATATGGTGCATGCCAACTCAATTTTATATAATTCTGAATTTATTGGCAAATAAAATGTCATGCAGTACCAATCCTAGACATAAGTCTACTCTATCTGACTTTTTTACCTCTGCAAACCACACTTCCTGTCTGATCTGAAAAAGTCATCAAATACATTTGATTGCATCTGTTTCCCATCTTTATTGGAGTTAGTTGTATTTCCTTGCATTAATTCTTTATGAATCAGTCCCCATAGTGGATTTTCCATTATTTTGCCGAAGATCAATGCTGGATTGACAGAACTGTAATTACCTGGATCTGCTCATTTATCCTTTCTGAAGTATTCACACATCACTGGGTTTGTTCCAAGCATCTGGATTACTGTTTCAAAAGTTATTTTAAAATAATTGTAGTGTCCTAGAGAAGTCTGGGTTGACTCTTTCAGAACTCCTGAATACAAACTATTCAGATTTATTAATACTAAATTCACAACTTTCATAGCAGGCAACTGTGGTTTTAGGGTATATTGTAGAAAGTTCTGGAACTCTTCCCAGCAAGGTTCCTCTTGTTCTTGTCTTCCTGGTGAAATTCTTTCTTTTTCTTCTAGCCTGAACTATAACCTGAACCATGACCAGGCAATGTCTAGGACAGTGCTTGTTGGTATGGGTTAAAATCATGCAAGGGCATATGCTTAAAATTAAAGAGTTACAGAAAATTACTCACCACTGCTCAAACCTCTGTCCCAGCCTTGTTTCCTTTACCTCTATAGACATAGCCCTTGGGGCTAGAAGTTCTCCCTGAAGGACCTCAGCACATAGTAGAAACGTAAAGCATGGCACGACTAGCTGTAGGAAGGTGGTGGCCTTTTTCATCCTGCAGGGACTCTACCTTTGCTCTCCCTCACCACATTATTCGTCTACCTGCATCTGAGATCCTTCATCTCAGTTCTGTTTGGAGAGGAAAGGAGGGGAACGATATTCTCTCTAGTTTCTTGACTCTGCTATTCACAGATCACGAAGAACATGCAGATACCATCAACTCAGGTAAGGGCAGCAGAGAGAGGCAGTGTGTGGTCTGGGTAAGGCTGGGATGGGACGGTGTTTCACTGCCCTGGGTACTGCGACACCACAGTGGTCTCAGAGCCAAAGGGTTTGGTGATCATTTGTTGACATATACAGTTAAAACCATGAACCATTGCAGTGTTGGGCTGAACTGGCATTAGCCTATTACCCACATTATCTACTTACATTTTTTGACAGACCAGTGTAAGTGTATTTCACCCACCAGCTCCCAGTGTGAAGACTTTCTCCACCTTCTGTGCATTTGGCTGCTAGGGCTGTGGTGCTCCTCAGAAAGGTGTCAAAGGAAAGCCCTTCCTAGGGAGCTGGGAAAGGCCTTTGAGGGTGTATCAGCACAGCAACTAAATCATGGTGGATATTGAGGTGCTCACATTAGTTGGTTTATTTTTTTCAGGCTAAACAACACAGTCCTAAGGTTTTTGGGGTTTTGTTTTGGTTTTTTTTTTTTTTTAGAAGCAAACCAAAGAAATACAGAAAACAACCTCACAAATAAACCAAAGCAAATTGGAATGAAAGATGTTTTTGACCTAATCTTGGGGAAAACAATATTGCAGGATTTACCACCAACAAATGTGTGACAGGGCAATTGCTCTTTTGTAGCTTGCCTGAATACAGAGGGTGGCTGTTGATCTTGCATAGAATTTTCTCCCTTGAAAGGAAAAGAAAAAAAAAAAAAAAGAGTGCAGTATCAAATGTCTTGACCTTTACTTAGAAATTTAAGATTTTTATGTAGCTTCTTTAGTGTGAGAATTTGCAGTTACTCACCTAGCTGGCCAAATTGCTGAAGAAAATAGAAAGATGCGGCTCACCTGAGACAGCATTGTTACCCAGGAAAACTTCCTAAGTGAAAAATTACTATCATTTCAGAAGGCATTACTGATTAAGAGGCTTGAGTAAGGGAATAATGCCTTTGTTGGGGGCAGACAACTTATACCCAGTCAGCTTTAGGACAGTATGTAGCAGCACAGGTTTGTTGCCACTGTCTTCCCTTTCAATGGGTAGCACTGTGTTTGTCAGACGTTTGCAAAAAGGACTGTGGGACTGTAGCCCATCATTAATCCATTCTGTCTTCATTTACATGGTGAACATGTTCTGACCTTGCAAAATGGCATAATCCAAATGTGGAGACAGGCATGTGTGCTGCACCCTGCAAACAGTCAGGTGTTACCTCCTATTCTCCAGAGTTTCCGCAAATTAAACTCTGGAATCCAAATACATCTGGCACACCATACCCAGAAGACTGCTAGAAAACTCTTGCCTAGGTGGAGATGCATATTAAATAATTCAAATTTAAGATACACTGCTCATGGACTTGGAGAACAGTTTCCACATCGAGGTTGAATAACAGGCTTGGGAGAGGAGCACCTCAGTCAGTTGCATTACAAATACTTTCTTTGTAAGTGGCAAAAGATGGTAGAATAATACCAGTGTCTCAGCTTTCACCTCTGAAAACAGCACAAATATATGGTCCCTGTACGATATAGGCCTCTTCTGAGATAGAGTTTATTAATGTCTACAAAATACAGTGGGATTCCTGGGTGAAAAGCAAAAAAACTAAAAAAAAGTTCATAGCATTGTCCTGGCAGGCTGCAAAGATTCATCTAGAAGAATGGGTACTTATTTCCCTTTTGGAAAAAGAAAGAATGGGATTAACAACCTGCTTTCAATCGTGAAATTTTGACGGAAAGGTGCTGTTACCTTCCTCTATGAAAAGTGATTGTTGGTAAGGAAAGAACACATTTTCTACAGTTTTCTGAGTAGCTCTGTAAGCAAGAGGTCAATTAAAGAACACTGCAGGGTGAGTCTCTTTGTTTTGAAGCTCATTATTATGTTGTTAATTTCTGAATGGGAAGATCTGAAAGACAAAAGAAAAATCTGGCAATTTCTCATCTCCTACCTGTCTTGCTGTGGGCAATACTTTGTATCCCTCAACAAAATAAAGAGTGGGAAATCGTCAATAAGTTGTTTATGTTTTCTTAAAGCAAAGCAAGTGGCACTCAGTGATACTCAACACTACATTCAATGCAGTGTCCCTCTATTCCCTTCCATAATTTCTCTCACAAAACTCTACCCACCCTCATAAAATTTCCTTTCTATGTCTTTGTGCTTCAACAACAAAAAGTGACTTTGCTGTAACAAACTTGCTAGCTCTGCGCTTCCTAAATTCCATATGAACTGATTAATATAATGTATCTACTGCAGCCTATTTTTTACCTTGTGTACAAAAAATAAGGTGAAAATCCTGCTCTAAAATGAAATTGCAATTAATTCTTAGGGGGGTACTATGACTATAAATTCTATTAGAAATGTTCCAATCTAAAATGCCAATGAAATATCCAATAGGTAATCATTGTCAGGTAAGAAACCAATATTGGTATTTGCGTGTATTTAATCAATGCACATACAACAATAACGTTATATAATATTAAAACTGTTTTGATCATTGTCATTTTCCTCTGAAGTCAGATGTTGACCTGCATTTCCTTTGTTGTAATTACTCCATCAGTACAATATCAGCACTCACTAATAATCACAGCACAGTTTGCCTGGCAAGAGAGAGGTGAGGAGTGCAAGGATTTCTGAGTTCTACTTTAAGAATCCACTGCATTCTTCCTTCAGCTTAGACACAAGGCATCTATCTAACTTTTAAAATTCATGGTCATTTTCTGAACCAATGTAAGGCATGTGAACCTGGAAAACTGATCTCTCAAGGCCACATTAATTTTCCGTGTAACTCCATTGAAATCAGCAATAACCCACCAGAGATAAAGGTGATAGAGACATCCAGGATTTCTTGTGTGACTCCTGTCTGCAGGCCAAAACATTCATAGATCTGTGGAACAAAAGCTTTCTGCAGAGATCGCTCTGCGTCCTGAGCTGCCTCTCTGGCTGCAGAGCTCCTCCAGGATCACCTATTTACTTAAGCAGGAATTCCTCCTTGCCACCCAGTTAAATTAATCTTTTCTTGAATCACCACACAAAAATGCTGGAAGATACGCAAAGGTAAGTTGCCTGGAAAATTGACATCTTGTTCCTCCATATTGGCTTCAAAGTTCTGCTGGAAGGTGCAAAGGGAACCATTGCTATAGAGACTACCGTCTTTCTCCAGGAGTGAGGGATTCCTGTGGATCCCATCTGAGGAAAGGACTCTGGAGGATGTCAGTCAGAACAACCTTAAAAGTCAAAGAACCTCTCCAGAGAAGAGCCATACAATTGTATCTTTGGTAAAAAAAGGAGGCTGGTCAGGTAAATTATGCATCCTTTAAGCCATGGAGACCTCTGCAGCGCATTCATACTTACATAAACAGACTACCAAAGGGCAAAATATGCTCCTTGAGAGACAAACTTCATACAGGTTTTTAACAACAAGCATTTCTAATTTCACTGGCTTCTAGAGGAAATCACTGCAATGAGAATTATGAATAAGAAGAAGGGCAGATACAGAAATATAATTTCTTAAATCATTAATGTAATGAGTTAAGTACTTCCCAGTTATACAACCTGGAAGACAATTTTCCAAAGAATAGTTGAAAAAATAATTATGGTCTTCAAAATCAGAGAACCTCAACAGATGTACTTTTTAACAAAGCTACTTTAACTTTCAGAGCTTGCAAAATTCTCATGTGCCCTAATTGGAAAGGGAACAGAAGGAAGCTTAATATAAAAAACCAAACTTTCTAAGCTGTTTCTACTCAAGTTCAGCCAAATACTCATTCTGTGTCTTGAAGAAATAGGATGATTACCTTTCTGTCTAAATCAGATACAGACACTGAAAAATCTTGTAAAAGAATGTGTCCTTTATAATTAATGTGTGAGTCACTGGGTTTGTTAAAATTAATAAACGGGTTCAGATCTTCCAGTTTGTGCACCATGTAATGCTTCTAGCTATATTCCCATTGTAAAATCTTGACTGTCTAGGCTTTTGTTTTCAAGCTCTCAGCTGCAAAAATCTATTCCAGATTTAAGCTCAGCAAATTTTGGGTTCCAAATTTTGGGACCTAGATCAAACTTATTGTTCCAAAACTTCAGAAAACAATAGTTTAGATCCAGATACAATCTTTGGAGCCAAAATAACAAGAGACACTAGGATTTTCAGCAAAAGCAAAAGAAAAAATATAACAACACAGAATTCAGAAAAAACCCCACATAGTTCCAAGGTCTCAGAATGAAGTTGAGGGAGTTCTACAATTGTCCAAGAAAGGAAGATAAATGATGAAAAACCTCTTACTTCTTGTACTCTGGCTTTCTGCTTTTAATCCATTTTTCTTCCTGTTACAATCCCAAGGACGGTCTGATAATGCAGTTCTATACAGACAGTTCTTCATTAGTATGAAATTCCCACTGAAGCCAAAGAGAAATTCCACATTAAGGCTGTGGAGCATTGTTCTTGGAATCAGCTGAAGAAGGTAGGAGAACGAGGCCAGGTAGCTTCCATCCAAATGTGTAGTATCTACCGGAAACACATATCTGGGAGAGTTCCTCCCACCGTATGATTAAGGACTGTGTAATTCCTAGCCTGGTGGATTCCTTGGTGTCTATGAAAAAGACAAGCCTTTTTGCTCGATAAGAACAGGACATACTTCCGTGCTGAGGAGAAATAACATCTGTTATATCAGTGGAAGTCTCGAAAGATGGGAAACCTCCTCCAAAGCACTTTCTGCTGAAGATTGCTCTGAAGAATCATCTGCTCTGTACCTGGTTGTCTTTTGCAGTTGAAAAAAAAGCAGTTTATCTTTAGAGAACATGTTCTACACAGATCTTCTTTCTGTTTGACCTTTGATATTTAACTGTGAGCCAGGGAAATCCTGTATCTGCAGGCTTTGAGAGCTTTCCCACAGAGAATGATGGGGACTGGGAGGGGCAGCGATGGAGGGGTGGGAGGGACAGTCCCTGAGCATGTCCCTGCTCAGCTATTCTCTGATACCATTACTTCTCTGTAACCATTACTTATGTCCCCCTATGTGGTCACAGTCTACTGTAGAAAGACTAGCCATGTCTTGTGCAAATGACATGAAAAGAACCTTAGGATTCTACATAGGTACGGTGCATGTGTGAGTGAGCAGTTAGATTAGGTAAATTTTGAAAGAACTGTGAAACAAAGGTAAACATTTTAGGTTCATCTTCTTTTTAAAGAATCAGTTGAGCCAGATCCAAAGACTACTGGAATCTGAAAAATTACTCCCAAGAGCTGCAGGTCATGCCTACAACATATCTGTTCCTTACGCGAAATGTTCTCTGTGAATGCTTTCCCTTTATATATAGAAATGTATTTTATATATAAATATAAATGTATTTATAAAAATAAAAATATATGTATGTGTCTTTTCTTTCCCCCCACGGTCTTTTTGGCTCGCTCTGTTACAAATGTGCTTTTATTTGAATGGGTTTATTTTTATTAATGCCTCTCCAGACTTCCAGAATTCCAACCTTACTTAATTTCAGTCATCTGCTTCAAACTACAAAATAACTCATACAGGGCTGTCAATACTGGACATCCAAAATCCTTCCCTTCATGAAGTCTACAAATGTATAGTAGTATTGGGGGAGGGGACAGTTAGTGACATGTTCAAGACCAACACAGGGCAACCCAGCAAAAACCCAGTCTTTGTAGTGTGAAAGACCAATACACCCTATATAAGCACAAAACACTGCTTTTCCTTTTCTTCTTTTTCTGCTTGGTTTTTTTCCCCCCCTTTCCTTTTGTAATACCAGTTTAAAAGAAATAAGTATGCTTATTACTTTTGTAAGATTGCTATGAATTATTTAGCTAAGAAATAATTGCAGGAGGCATGGTAGGGAAAATTACCCACAAAGCCAGCAAATCTGCAAGTCAACCTGCCGTCATCAGATGCACAATCATCATTAATTTTAATGAGATGCGGGAGTATGCAGTTCAGCAGGAGGAGGAGAATGTAGCCACTTCTCAAAAACCTGTATTGTAGGCTAAGGGAATTTTACTAGCACTCCAGATCAATAGTGGAGACAGCAGTCAATGTTAGTAGACCTCAATCATCATTAATTGAAATCTCTCAATCTTCAGTTTGCATAACAAAGCAGCTAGTGCTTTAATGAGGAACGAAATACCTTGCAATGTTACAGCTTTCCAACCTCCTGCAATGTCCTTCTGGGCTAACATGGTTGAAAAAAGTGGCTTGACCCTCTGTTGCTAGTCTGCTTCTACCTCCAATGCCACACATAACCGCACATTGTGGTATGTACGCATACTCCTCATATGTCAATGCAAATAATTACATAGCACCCCAAAATTAAGTGTCTGAATTCAAATAAAGTAGGTCAAGAAACTTTAAAGTGCAGTGCAAGAAGAAAACAAAACAAACCACCAAATAGTTTCCCTTTATACAGAACTGAAAATGTGGATATTGGACAAAATACCTAAGTAAAAAGGTAATCTTCAAATTTGAGATGGAAAAGTTGAAGACAGATAAAAAAGATTTTGCAATGTAACAGCTCATATTAAGGCAAGTTTTCTGTTTTGGGTCTTATTCTCTTTCTCTTTTTTTTATTTTTATTTTTAATAGAGCGAATAAAGAGGCATTTAGAAAAAGATCAGGGAGGCTAAAACATAATAAGAATCATTTGCTAGTTGTCAGCCTAAACGTTAAGATGATTGAAGCTTGCAATTGTTCTGTCCTGCCATATGTTAGCGTCTGTGTAAAAGAATCTGACGAAGATGATGAGATAACAATTTTCTGGCTGTAATGAGTAAGGGGACTAGGAAATTGCTGGGAAAATTGTGGGATTAGGGCCCATTTATGGCAGAAAATTGCAAAGAACTCTCAGAGCAAATGCAGGAAGGTAGTGGCTGAAGTATTTATTGATTCCATAAGTCAGTCTTTTTAAAAAGTCTGGCAAAAAGAAATGCTTCCAGGTATTATAATGCAAACCCATGCTCACATGCACACATTAAAAGTTTTTTTATTTTCACCACAACTCTTTCATTCTCCCTGTGCTCCCCATGAAGAACAGTTGTGAGGGAAAATTCTTAGGCATAAGCCCCTTTTGTCTTCCTGTTTTCTTAACTGCTTTCTGCTATTATTTCATGTGAGAGAAGAAAGTGTAATGTCCCTTCCAACTCTCTACCATCCGTCATGAACTATTATAATTGGTAGTGATAATAACATATAAATGTTCTCACAGCAGTTCTGTTCAAAAGCCTGAAGGTAGATATCTGATTACACAAACTGAGATAAAAGTACAAATCCAAAAGGCTGCACTTTTCCTTTTTTCAGTTATCTTCACTCTTGTCTTCATGTATTAGTCTTCCACAACTTTTTATTTCTCTATTTCATTTATTTTCTCTTTCATCAACTCTTTGTGCTTCCCCTTGTCATTTTGTAAGAGTAGGTGTAGTATTGGTTCTAGTTCACAGCTTCTTTGATCTTTTACTTTTCTCTCCTATAGATTCTTCTGCTGTGGTTTTTCACTTGTGCAAAATTAAATATGAGAAATAGCAGAGACAACTTGCTTGGAGTTGGGTTAACACCATTTGGTTTACTTATCTGGAAAAACTGTTTAAGTGTTATTGTTTTTCATCCTCTCAGCGCAAAAGAACAATCCTTGCAGAACTTTTCTGTACAGAAACCAAGAAAGCTGCTACACCAAAACAGCCAGTAGCCCAGCAGATCAGATGCTTAGTAGAGCTGATGAGTGGGAATGAAACGCCAAGGCTAGTTCAACCTAGTTCCGGTAACTTGAAGCTTAACTTACTGACAAGAAAGCTTATAGTTCATCAGTTTAGTGACAAGTTTTCCCTGATACTTCTTTATTCTATATTTGATCCAGAAATTCCAACCTTAAAACTATTTTTAATCAAAGAGCTATCTTATATACACACATATATGTGTGTCTGTGTGTGTGTATATATATATAAATGTTTGTCAGTGAATCAGCATTGAGTAATGAAAAATTGATTTTGACTTTGGAAGTGTACTGTATCCTTTTTCTTATATGTTTGCAGGCTATATGTCAAGCTGGCACTTGGCTGAACAATAAAATTAACCTCCAAGGGTCTAATGTCTTCAGACACGTTTTACCTGAGATTCAAAACCTACCTTGAATGAATCATATTCCTAGTGTTCCTGTAATTCCTGTTTAAATGTTCTTTCAAATAAACAACTAAGAAACCCTAAAAGGAAGGGAAAAATTAAGTAAGACTCTGACTTTTCCTCTCTTTGAAATTCCCTGTTAGAGCACAAAACTTTATTAATCTAGGAAATGGTGGCCCTCTTGTCTCCAGAAGCTGGGTAGACGTGGTGCTGAGGGAGATGGTTTAGTGGTGGTTTTGGCAGTGTTAGATTTATGTTTGGACGCAATGGTCTTAAAGGTCCCTTCCAACCTAGATGATTCTTTATTCTATGATCCTATGAGATGAAGTGCGGTGATTCCAGGCAGACTTTGGGGAGGAGGAACAAGCTGGCATTTGCTCAAGTATGCATTAAAAGAGAAGGCTGCCAAAAACTGGAAAAATGAAGAATCTACTCTAGGGGTAATGATAAGGAAAGGAATTAACCATTTTGATCTTTAATAATCTGCCAAAATGATGTAATCCATGTCCTTTTAATCTTTATCTCAGGAATAAATTAATGTGTTACCATTTTTGTTTCTTTTTGTTCTTACTGCAATTTTCAGTCACAGAAATGAGGTGAGATAAAACTGTAATGACTAATATGGTCCCAAAGAAAAAAGCAGGCTGTTGAACTGGTTTGGGGAATGTGGATTTATTTTCATTGAGAAAATTGTATCTTATTATGATAAGTTTCTTGTATAAACTGTAGGGACTAGTTGCTTCCATTTTACCTGCAACATACAGCTTGGTTAGCGGTACTTTCATTTTTATGCCAGAAGATCCTGGTGTCAAGCACAACATCCAGGACCACGCCACAGTGCAGTCAGCACCAAGAAGGAAATGGCCTCTAGAAGGGGTTTAGGCAAAGATTAATATTAGAAATACTTGTGGATTTTTGTCTGAAGACACTTTGTTGACACTCTTTTTTTGGTGTAAAGCTGTTTGCTGACTAAGTTTCAAAGTGAATGTTTGTTCTGTAGAACAGGTTTTGCATTGAAAGCAAGTGGACAATTTACAATTTTTTTCCTCTTATGTTTTTGGCGCATTAAATTTTTTTATTGTTCTGCTTCAGAGGCTTGAAGATGCATTTATGATCTACTGCTTTTTCTCTTGCCCATGGGTCATGCCAGCTACAACATGCAGTGGGGTTTCAGGATCTTGAGGTACTTTTTACCCTCCAAAATCACAAGATTACACAAAAGATCTGACCAAAGAGCCTGACCTGCCTGAAAAACAGAAATATAAATCACCTACTTTACATTTCTTTTGAGAAAGAGTTTCAAAGTTGAAAATATTTGGATTCTGGCTTGATGTTTATGTAAAATTAAATAAGACTAAGATTTTTTCATGCTTTTCATCAATAATTTCTGACATACAAATTTTATCTACGACTAACTCTAATAAAAACTTTGTTAAAATGGGCCAAATAAGGGAAAGATAAATAACTCAGAACAGATGAAGAGGAGAAAAAAGAAGAAAACAAACCACTGTTGATTCTTTGAGCAAAAAAGAATTTTTACATAAACTTCTGTGGAGACATTTACGATTAACATTATTTTTCATCAGTGACTAGTTGCAGTGCTCACTCCAGTAATGTTAATGCTACTCATTCCACAATCTAAAGCTCAGGGGGAGATTCTGAGAGGACGTGCTGTCATATTACAATTGTGACCATGATAATGTCAACATGTCACTAATGAAATGAGGTAGTGTTGGTGGACACAAACATTTCCCCATTTCTGGAGGGCCCCATGTTACTGCCCTCAGGGCAGGCTGAAGCTTTGCGTGTCAGAGCTACTATAGATTGAGATGTTTTTAAAACTTGAAGAGTGTGTCTAATTTTATCTTTTTTTTTTTTTTTTGGTCAAAGGTGACTAGCTAAATGTACAGGCAAATTTTGATAAAACTTACTGGTATATTTTATAGAGGAAATGGCAATATTCTTTTTATTTGGTTTTAGTTGAAAGAAATAAAAAAAAAATATTTCTTAGCCTTAAAATCTGCCTCATTAATACTTTAATCTGGGAATTTACTTAGGTTTTTAAAAAAGTCTTCCACTGGGCTCTATATACTGAAGTGTGCAACAAGCTACATAGAAGGTCTATTGAATAAGTAGGCGCAAGAGTAAAATAGGATCAGAATGAAAAAGTGAGGTAAAGCTCTCAACTGTTAAAACAAGCAGTGGTCACCGCATAGATATTTTCAGCAGAGATCAGCGCTTTTGTTTTTACCATCTTCTCCTTCCAGTTTTTCTGGGCAGAAATTTCAAATTGCAGTCCTTCATCTATTAGGGGATAATCTGCATACACACAAGGTGTCCCTTTGGAACTGTATTTCCTATTATTTTAATCTCATTTGGCACACTGAGCTTTAAATCATACTTCATCCCAGTTCTCTCTTTACAAATGATGTTTTTACTGCTCAGCACAGGTGCAGAATTTGTGCCTTGCTTTAAGGCTGGTAACTGCTAACAAAACACTAGATGGGAATGATTTGTCATCCAGTATTCTGCACGTGCTGCACCATGAAAAAAAAAAAAAGGAAAAAAAAAAAAGGAAGACACTCACAGGAAAAAAAGCATATATCATTAATGAAGGCTCTGAAGGATTTTGAAAGGGTTGTTTTGCCATTTTTCTTTTAAAAAATCCAATAAGGAGATTCCGACAACCACACAGCTATCAAGTTTTGTCAATAAGGTTTCATGAACACATGATTCCCTGTTATGGTATATTAAAAATGTTAATCATTCAGTGTGTCTGTACTTAAATTAACTCTAAAGAGAAATCCAGTTGCATTTTTTAAATACACTAAGAATTTTATTTTTATTTCTCCAGAGAATGTAAGTGCTTAGCATGAATGCGTCACAGCAGTTATGTACCTAGTGAAAAAGTTATAGAAAGAGAAACTATATTTTGCTGCAATCAAAGCAATATAAGTAAGTAGCCAGCATTCTTCATTGGCTTTCTATCAGAGTGACAGCAAGTTTAAACCTCTCAATCATAAATATAATACAAGGATTGGTTTTGCCTGCCATATCACACATTGTCATTTTAATTTTTAAAGAAGAGTTTTTAGAAATGAAAATACTTTTAAAAAATCCCCACATGATAAAAAGTAAAATAGATGGTGCTGGTCTGGATTCAGAAGGGGTCATTGCTTTGAAAATGGAGCTGCTTGAAAGTGCTCAAAATTTATTTTGATTCTTTGACAGTTTTGCACTCAAGGTGAAAGGAGCTGCTGACGTCAATCCCATTTGATAGGCAGTGATTCTCCACTGTATTTGACATTAATTAATTCTCTTTTTAGCAGGGTCAACAATCAGAGTAAAGAGTAAATAAATCAAGAATATCTTTGTGGAAATCAATGAAGTTACACTCAAGCAAAGTAAGCATGAGAGCAGAAAGAACCCCGATAAATGTAGCTCATTATTCATTTCACTTAATTGCTGTGGAAAATAAGTGCCTTTGAACTTACTAAGCCATTAGAAGAAGACACTCAACCCCTGTCTTAAAGAAAAGGGTGATTAATACTTAAGTGTTTCTCTGCATCCCGAAGACATCATATGAAATGATGATCCCACCACTGGGAGCTTTCACCACTGGACAGCAATCGAACCATTTCAAAGTATCAGGTGGGAATGAGGAAAAGACACGTTTCCCGGAATTCAGAGTTAAAATAAGGCTTTGATTTTGCAATTAGCCTGCAATATACTAATAGACTCAGTGAAAGAATATCTAAGCTGCAAATAAATTCAATTATCTTTGGCTGTTACATCTCCTGTCAACTCATTTTGCTTCCTGTGAGGAAAGGCTTGTCCTGCTGTCTCTGCCTCCACCACGTACTCTGGCCTACCTTGACCACGCTCCACATGCTGGGCTGGACCTGATCCTCAGGCCATACAGGTCTTCTTAGACAGAGCTGTGACCTAGACCCTTGAAATAATGCTTCTGACATTCTGTAACCAAGATGCAACTGCAGAAGCCAAGACACTACACATCATTATCCTGTGTTATTTTTAAAATCTGGGATGCATTGTTAAAATGAAGATATTCTAAGTTACTGGTGAATCTCGATTTTGAAGAATATTTGTTTTCAAATCAATGCAAAATTAAGGAAAGTTCCTTACTATTTCACATGGATTGCAAAATCATTCTCAATAGGAAAGAAATTTTGCCCTTTATATGGAATTTTTACCTGTATGAAGTTAAGAAGATAGCTTTAAACTATTAAATTTGATTTCTAATATCACCAGTCTGGTTTTATGCTCTTTAAGTTTTCCAGCTGATTTAACTGAAGCTATTTTAAATCTTTTTTAAATAACAATGAATTTTCATGTCTTTAGATCCATAAAATCTGAATTTGCATCTGAATGTCTTTAAAATTCTATGACAATTAAAACTAATGTTCTATTTTTGTGTTATGAGTTTTTCAATCCATCTAGATCAATACAAAGTCTCGATTATTTGTCAAATCTATAATTTGTAACACAACACATACATCTTAAGGAAACTAAATATAGAGTTTTTTCAGAAATGTAAGTTTTCCAATGTGTTAGAAATAACACAAGTATCATAGTTAACAGTATCAATGTTACTCCAGAGTTTATAAGAAGGGAAAAAATATTGAGTAGCTATTTATGGTGATCAAAGTATTTCATGCAGCATTTGTCAGTCCACATTCACTCTTGGTTTACTAGAGGGCAAACCAGTGCATAAGACAGGAATGTTCAAGGACATTTGCTGGTACTGCTGGGCAGAATTTAAAGAACTGTGATCCATGTGTACAATTAATACTGTAATTCCATTGTTTTATTTCCATTAGTAGTAACATTGACATAGACCATCTAGACTAATCGTGGCTTAATTGGTGAATTACTTTGCTGAATACAAAATATGGGAGCTCATAAGTATTTGAAAGAAGATGGGAAAAGACCCAATGTGCCACCCAGTTCTGTTCTTTTTCTGCCATGTTTCTGCTGTGTCAGTATTGATCTGCTTGAATCCCAGCATAGCATAAAGGCATAAACTGACACATTTTGAACACTGTTTACATTAAGAAGTTTATGAGCCTTACAGTATGAAACCCATGAATTTTCTCCAGAAAAAACCCAAAACATAGAAGGACAAAATCATCCCCCTGCTCAAAGCAGGACCACTGACAGCAGGTTGCTGAGGAGTGTGTCCAGTTAGGTTTTGACTACTCCCAAGGATGGAAAGTCCACAGTCTCTTTGGGCAACCTGTGCCAGTGTTCAATAATGCTTACAGTAAAAAAACCTTTTTTTAACAGCTAAATAGGATTTCCTGTATTACTGCTTGTGCCCAATAGCTGTGTTTGAGATAGCCCAGTAGAATAAGGAATGTAGACAGACTGTAGTCTAAGAGGAAGTATTTCTTGCACCAAGATATAAGAGGTTTGGGAAAACTATAATAATACCTGTGAATTGATTAAAATATCTACTTAGAGTTCTTTAGATATTTCTACAAGGTCCATTATAAAGTCTTCTAATTGTATGCCTGTCTACACTATCTTAAAGGTCATCTCCGTCATTTACTCCAAATCCCAGTCTCTTCATCATACACTACGTGTATGTACAACTTCACACGCAAGCTCTCTTTCAGAGTAAAGCAGTCAGATGTTTCTGGGATGAAATTTGGTTTCAATTCTGAGAACATTTGCTCTGGTGGTCTATAAAACACTTCTCACATGATTTCAAACATTTTGAACTGGGAAAACAAACAAACAAGCGAACAAGCCAGAAACCAATCAACCAAAGCAAACAAACAAAACCGCCACAGGTGTGCAAGAAGAAATCTGGCTTAAATAATACACAGCTTAGATGCAACCAGTTTGCTCTTGAAGCAGTGAGTTCTAATCTACATGGACAGAAGCCATTCAGAATCACATAGTTTGGGGATCAAGGACTGGTATGAACATCCCAAGCAGTGTAGGTGTAGCTGTAGAAATATTAGATGCCAAGAAAGCTTTGAGATTTGGCATTTTTCTCTTATGAGGGTAGTAATTCTTTCTGAAGCCAAAGGGATCCCCTTGTATTCTGCTAGGGAAGATCAGACCCAAACGGGGTGAGGGTAAGGTCCTTTGAGCAAACTGGCACATCCTGCGGGGTGTATGACCAAGACAGCAAAACAGTATGAAAGAGAAATTTTGCAGACGAACTGTTTTGAGATATAATTCAAGATAACTGTGTTCCTATGCTTTTTATCACCCTTCCTGCAGGTTTCCCAAGGATAATAAATTTTAGTTTTATGCAATGGCCCTTTTAATGTCTCTTTTACCTGAGTAACATTGCCAGTGAAATATTATTAGGTTTCAAAGAACCTGGGAATCAACTGTTGCTGGCTGAGGTTATCGCTGACTGTTATATGCAAAGGCATGGACTTTACTGTCAAAGACAGGTGGGTTTTCATTCAAGAACCGTTCACATGCTTGGGATAAAGACACTGTGAAGATGAGAACACCACAAGGCAATATCACCAATGCTACACTATACTTCAAACTCATGTTGCCTGACTGATTGCAAAAAACATTAAGCCATGTCTTCCCAGCAGCTTTGCTTTAGAACAAGGTAATATGCTAGTTGCTCCAAGTGAAAAACACGTACCTTTTGAGCAGTGTGCCCAAGGTTAATGTGTCTGCAAGGTCTCAGAAGAGGTACACTTAGAAAGTCATTGCAGCACATCTCAAGGTAATCATATTTCTTTCTCTAATCCCTGAATTCCATTGCTTCAAAAGCGTTTTCACAGAGATGAGGCACCTGAGAAGTGTTGCAATGGCCTGTTGTTCTTAAATCTGGAGTCTTTCAACCTTGCCTTCAGCACCTGTCTGAGGCACCCAAGTTAGGGATGGAGCTGCTTTGGGCTCACTGAGGAGTCAGTGGGGGGAAGTAGGCAGCTGGAGATCTTACCCTCTGCCTTGCTCTCTTGTAAGTGCTTTTCTCTTTCACTTTGTCTCTATGGGGTTAGCAGGGAACCTCATTTAAGTTTCTAAAAATAAATGCAAGAAAAGCAAACAAAGCTTTGAATGGATTCCAGTCCCCTCAAAAAAGAGTGCTCAATATTATAATCTGTCCATTCTTTCCGGATTGACAGTTCTCGAAAATTACCTGTATGTTATTTGCCAATGTCAGAAGGTCAACAAATCAGCGAAGTGACAGTGTTGAAAGTTTAGGGAAATAGAATCAATTTGCACCCTTTTGCCAAGAAGGGGATTTTTCCTAAATTAAAAGCAAAAGAGACTCTCAAACTTTCTAACCAAGTAATTTTGAAGTAAAAGATATATTTTTTTTTAAAAAAGGAGCTTGTGGAAAAGTTGTGGTTTTTCACTAACGACATAGCAAGGCATTACTTTCTTCAGACAGACACGTGTATTGTCATTGCTAACTTCTAATTAAATTGTATTGGAACTATATGTTTCTTGGCAACTATCAAGTTTCTGCTTGCAGGAGGAATAACCTATGGCATTTACTTCTGGGAAAAGAAAGGCGAGTGAAAGAGATCACTTTTTAAAAATTAAAGTTTCCCTTGTTTCCCATGTATTCTACCCAAATGCTGTTGCGAATAATGTCTGTGTGCTTTAGTGATTCCCAAATCCTTTCTGTTTCCTTGCCTTAACTCAGGCTGCACATCAGAATCAGTTAAAATTTATTCACTTTCTTGTGATGGCAGATGCAAAAGATGTTATTGCCTGCTCTAGTTTTAACAGCCCGAGTAAAATCACCAGCTCAGTCCTGTACCAACGAAAGTAGTGGGAGTTTTTCCTTCACCTGTGTAGGCTCTAGATGGTGATTAGGATCCACATATATCCTGGGCTGGCCCCTGGTCTATATGTCTCCTTCCAAAACAATTCCTGTGATGTATGTATCTTCTAGTGCTATGCTGAAATCATAGCAGTCCCTCACTTCTAACTCCGTGTAGGATCAAACAAAACAAAAACTGCACAAAGCAGAGAGCAACACTAAGTCAAAGCAGGTCTGTCCAGGTCTGGAAGCCATCTAACTCTATAACGTGGTGCTCTGCTTGGTCTAATCTGTCTGTCAAGGGCCTTGGGGAAGGCTGAGCCGCGGAGGGCTGAGGAGCTGAGAGGTGCACTCTGCCTTGTGAAGCTGTCTTTTGAAATGTTTGATAAGTAACTGAGAGAAATTGTGCTTGCCTAAAAGACCTGAAAAGTTTATGAGTTTGAATTGCTATGTAAGAAGTTCAATTTCTTGAATATTTTTGAGTATTTCTTTCGCTGAAGCTCAGTTCTTGAGATATGGTATATACAGTGGGATTCTAAAAAGGACTTGATGGACATACATAAACTGAGAACAATTCTAGGTTAGTATCATGTACAGTCTGATTATCTAAAAGGTGGTTACAAGCAAGCTCAGGAACTTCACCAGGTTCATCAAAACCCACCAGCATCATTTGCCTTTAAGCAGAACAAGAATTCAAAAAGTGCAAATTCAAGGAAATCCAACTCAGCTTTCCATAACTGCAGAATTAAGTATCTACGGAAGTTTCTCTCAGGAGTTTCAAAGGACTCAGAAATGTGCATTCATATGTTACTTGGATTTCAACCACGCCCTGAGGTCCTCACACAAAATTGGCGTTCTGTTGTGTCTGGTATTGAAGAACCTCACAGGAAGGTATAGCTCCTATACTGCACTGCTCTGTCTGTCCGGTCTGTAATTAATTTTCGACTCATCTATTAACACTTATTAAATCAACATGTTCATTGATTCCTACATGTTTCTTGAATTGCCATATTGCAGCAACGGTTGTGTGAAAGAAATCCCAAAAGAAAATGAAGCCAAATGTCCTTTTGAGCTCGTTATCGAATCTCAGAGTAACCTTAAAGCTGTAACAGCTACCAGAAAAATGATGTCCTAATAAAGTTCTGTGTTCCCTTTATTAGCTCTTTGTAGCTACTCATAAGACCTCAGAATGGTGCATCATCATTACTCATTATTTAGATTTCAGAAGAATCCATAATGTGCTCAATGGTCCTACAGTACAGGTGAAAACACAGTCCTTGCTCAAAAATGGGAAAAGTCTAAGAAACGAGAAGATGAAGGAAATAGAAGGAGATAATTTACTTATTCTTAGACAGCTCTATGACTGCTTAGACAATCTTTTTTCTCCACAAAGAATCTGAGATACAGTTTCACTGGGCCTTTTTCCACTTATATTCAATCTCTTTTTCCAACTCCTGTTCACTCATGGGATAAATGAGACCGATAAGCAAAATGGATTAAATAGCATGGTCTGAACTCCACTGAAATCAATAAAAGACTTTCTGCTAACTTCAGTCGGCTGCAAACTATGCTTTAATCAGCCAGGTGCGTTTAAGTGTCACCATTTCCTTTAAATTAATTTTAAATACAGATAAAGAAAATTATCATAATTGGCCCAGATTCTATTTCTGGGACATCCAATCTTGGAACACTGCAGCCTGAAATACCTCCCTAAAAAGAGATGAGCTTTTTGTGCATGGGAGAGGAATGGGAGTCAGACAAGCATATAGCTATGCTTAAACTATTAAACTTTGTTCAATAATATTAGCTATCTGTATCTCTGATTTCTTCACGCTATAAACTGCTTTTGTCCCTTTATGCTTCTAAAGCAATTAGCACTTTGCTGACAATTTGAATTGTTATTATTATGGTTATTAATATTAATTCCAAATGGCAGCAAGACAAATGAGGTGTCCTTCACACAGAAAGTGAGGTATATGTTTTGGCTGTCATCAGCTGGACCTTTTGCTGTGTTTGTGATTTGAAGTATACTGTTGATATCAGCACAAATACCAATACCGATACTGCTGATAATTGTGGTGACGGCCAAGCGTCCCATTTGTCAAGTGAGAGCAGATCTTAGCTCTGCACCTAGAAGTGCACATTATTTAATGTGTATTATTTCATGTAATATATGAGGCTGTAAAATTCTAACTGAACTGTACGGAGAACATGTCCTTCATCTCCAAGGGCATTCTAAGTCTGAGGAAATACCCCAAAAGACAGGAAGAAATTTTAAGATCTTTAGGACTAAGTGAATTTCTGAATGAACAGAATGAGTAGAATATGCAGGATATCCCCTCTTCTTTCCACTTACTAAAAAAGAGTCAGAAACTCAAATAGACTGGATGTTTGGCACCTTCCTCCCTTGGCTGGAAATACTGTAGCCCAGTAACTCCATGGAATTAGGTGCATTTCCTCAGAAACATCAGGGAGAACAGACATACCTGTCTGCAGTCATTTTGAAATCTGAATCATGTCTAACAGATTTTCCTCTGAACCAAAAGGTGTGTGGTGTGCCAGGCTTCAAATATCTTATTTCCATTTTCCTTAAGGAAACAGGTGACCACCGATATCTGTTTTTTTCCTTGTAAGCTTGATCACCTTTTTTACTCATTTTGTGCACCAGCAATGATATTTTCCCTCACTCTGCTTCTAGAATAAAAAGTTCCTGTAGGAGTTCATTTCAAACCATGGCCAGGAGGACTGATGGGTTCTTATACTGCCAGTAACATACATAGACCTACATACCTATTAAATGCCAGAATAAGACCCTACAAATAATATTTTTTTTTCTTCTTGTGACTCATAAGGCATGATCCATGTGCAAAACTATGATCTTGCATGTGGAAGTGTAAAAAGTATATTTCCTCTTCTGCTCGAATTTGTGCTCCTCTTCTCCTTTTGCTGTGGTGGGACAGGCACAAAAGACTGAAAGCACAATGTAGTCCCTTTTGCACTTTTCCCCGTCCTGCTCTACAAAAGCATTTTGCAGATGCATCTTGAATCCTGTGTCTATCCCATTTGAGGATCGTTCCACAGCTGGGAAACCATGACCCTTAGAGAGGAAGAGAAATTGAATGTACTATACATGGAATATAGAGGATAGAACAATATTAGTACACTGTCACTGTTAGTATTTTTGCCCTCTTGAATAGATAGCGTCAATGTCTATCTGGGGATGGATAATCAAGTTCCCGGGGTGTGCAGATGACAGTTCAGGCTTATGTGCATGAAACACCTTTTATTCCATGATTCAGCCTCACCTCCAGCCTGACAGTGTGGCTGTGGCTGCAGCTTCTGACACATCCTTCCCCTTAGATGATTTTCCTCTATGAGGTCATGCTGCTGCTGTTCAAAAAGACATTGCAGAGAGAGGCTTTCACTGTTTCTGGAGTCCCATTTTTGCCTATATTTGCTTTTAGAGGCCTCACAAACTATAATAAAGGACAGCAATTTCCACAAAAACTTGTGCATGCAGGAAGCCACTCTGGAAACAGGAGGCAGCTTCATTTTTATATCTACCAAGTGCTGTGGTCTCAGAAGGGCTCTAGTTAGTCTCCGTCACTGCAAGGAGACTGCTGACAACCATCCAATAAATTTGTGCTCAAATAGAAGATGACCACTGAAGTTGCCAGGACTTATTCATGGGAGATCTGGTGGTCACTCTCTGATTTGTCCTTTGATGAGACAAACCAGCTCCAGGCAGAATCTGGATGTTTGATTTGTAACCATACAAGGCTAACCCGCAGAGGGAAATCCTCCCACAACTTCTCAACCATCACTTTTTAGGCTAGAAGCGGTGTCGTTAACAGCACTGAAGGAACCGTTGTTCTAAGCAGCATGGCATTAAACAGAAGTTTATTATTTAAAGATGCCTGTGTTGTAAGCTGCAGGCAAGGGGTTTGCCGGCCGTATCTGGTGTTGCCGTGATCTAGCAGTGATATAACCCTGTAGAGACAAGTATTGAATTACCCTGCCACCGTGTGCTTTCTTAATGAAACATTAGCACCTTTGGGACTTGACAAGTTTCATCCACGATTACTTCAGCACAGGTAGTATGAAGAAAGCAAGCTGAAAGACAGAAATATGTTTTGATATTTATTTTAATTCCAGAATAACATATCTGTTCTAATTAGAGAGGTAGCTTCCAGGCAGATGTTCAAATCACGTGGGAATTCGTATGCCAAATGCAAGATTAATGGGCTCACATGCTAATGAAGCACTCTGTCACTTTCCACACCAGAGAATAAAAGCACCAGCCCTTCAATGGTGAAGCTGAAGCTACATCCTTCCTTAGCTGCAAAGGTTTATTCCTGTGGGATTCTTCAGAGATTATTTCACTGATTCATCGAACAATCTTTTTAGCTTTATCCTTTTCATGCCATAGTAAAGGGCTTAACCCTTTTCTCCTCACATAGGCAAAACTCATAATTTACATGTCTAGGTTATATAGTACCATTGCCCCGCGAAGTATTTTCATCCTGCTCCTGATGAGGCACTAAACAGAAAACACTTCCCCTAAACAAATGAGTACTGGCTTGGTTATAAGAAGTGACATTTCAGTCTGCCCTGGATAATAGACCAAGACTCAATTTAGCATCAAAAAATAGCAAGTTGCCTGTCTATGTGAAAGGTTTTTGGTTTTGTTTTCTTTCAGTGGTAGGCAAGCTGACTGAGATTCTATCTCCACCAAGAAAAAGGCCTTTATTTTGTGTTATTAAATGAAAGCTGAGCTTATCACTGACATCACAGGCTAGTCCTAATGGCTTTTACAATGGCCATAATGGCCAGCCTGAGAGACTCCCTGGGCCACATTCTCAGGCTGTATAAACTAATGAACAACCTGGACCCTCACTTTTTAGTACTTCCTTTCCCCCATGTGCCATTTTCCACCCAGTAGTAAGATACAGTTGTTTCCTGTGTCTGAGATTTAGCCTCACAATTTTCATAAAATTAATCATTTTATACAAGTTCCTGCTTGAAATCTCAGACCTCTAGGTTCAGAAGGTTGGGTTCAAAGTGTTCATGAGTATAGCATGATCTTCTCGGCAGTCTTTACCTACACTTGTGTGTACGGCTGTGCCTGAGGGTGATTTAGGAATTCCCTCCACCATCTTATCATTGGTTTTGTAGAACCCAAATTACCTTCATTTTCTTTGAATTTTATGGAAAGGAAATAAAACATCATAAAATATTGTTCCCAAAAGGGCAGTTGCGTAGTATGATCTGCATTTCTCTTCTATTTCAGGCTGCCTCAAGAGGACACTGTGTTGCCAAGGTTATACAGCTATAATCATCATGTATTTATGCAAAATAAGAACTATGTAATAGTGCAACATTAAACATGATGAGATTATTAAAAGGAAAATACAGATTAACATAAGCCTTTTCTTCTAATATTTCCTTTTATAGGTGTTTGACCTGACACCTATAAACAAACACCTGTATATATCCATTTCTTCATTACTTCATCAGTCTCAGTAGAGTAAGACAATTAGTGTCTCTGTACATTTATTAAATATATTGATTTTCAGGTCACAAAATGTTCTTTGTGAGAAAGTGTATTTTCAAATAAGCTCTAAAGGATCTGCATTTTGTAAACACAAGTGTTCAAGCACTGGATGGTTTATAGCTGGAACCAGCCACACTGCAACTATTAGCTCTTTGGATGTATTAACTGGTGTGTGTGGTGTCTCCTAAAAAGTACCAAATGCCTTTAGCTGCCACTCAGTCATAGAACTGAGTCCTGAATTGTTATCTTAAGCCTTAGAAGTCCTTCCTGTATGGGGCAGGATGAGGATCAGGCTGCCAGATTCACTGGTTCCCATCGATCCTGACTCCAGGGACAGGGGAACACCCCTCTCTGCTCCCCAGTCTGGGATGTAGACACAGGTCTGCACCACTCTTCTGTCAGTACAATGGAGGGTCATTTTGCTGCCTTGCCCATGTAGGAACATAACAACATGTAACATGTGGGAACACAAGTCCATCTCCACATTTACACAGCTTTACAGCGTTGCAGAACATCAGAACAGATGCTCTGTGTCAGGTTCAAGCCCATTCAGCCTGGTATCCCATCTCTGGCAGTGATGAAGGTGAGTACTCAGGCAAGTATAGAACAAGGTGAAGGCCTACACTGATATTTCCCCAAACAGCGTCTGCTAGTTGAACTGCAAGGGCCTCCTGTGATAAGTTTGCTTTCTAGGTGTTTCCATTTGTAGATTTATCTTCCTTGCTCACTCTCCCCTTGAATCAAAGTGAGCTTTGAGCACCCGTAGCATCCTGTAGCAGCAAGTTCCCCACCTTGGTTACACACAGTGTGAAAAAACCACTTTCTTTTGTTTGCACTTAGCTTATATCTCACTCATTTTACTTGGTACCCCACTATTTTTGTACTGGGATGAAACAGTGAGCAAGCCATCCTTATGTTATATATGTTATCTGCACACCACCCATGATTCCATAAACATTTCTCCTACCCCTCTCGAGTTGTTCCTTTCCCACAACAATGTCACCTAGTTTATTTAGCATTTGCCTCTGAGGAAGCCTTTCCACTCCTTCAGTTGTCCTTGTTGCTCTTCTTTAAAATTTTTCCAGTTTTCTGGAGACTTTTGAGATAGGGAGGATCATAACTGCCTGTGTAAGGAGAATATAAAATCTGCCATGCCTCTATGTTCCTGAGCACAGAAAGCAAGGAATCAGCCCTTACACAAGTCCTAACATCTTCATACAGGTTCTATCAGAATTCATTATCTTATGTTCCCAAAAGCAGTAGTTGTGCAACAGATTTGGTTGCCTTTCAGTCAAGTGTAACATGATTCCTGAATGTATATTACTCCACACACCCAAGAAACCAGGCTGAGATTCCACATTATAATTTTTCAAGTTGCAAAGCTAGTTTAAGAGCAATCTTCCCCTCCTATGTTGGTACTCAGATGTGGCAATTCAACTGTCTGGGTGACCATACTCAGAACTGGTTCAGTGAAATGATCTAAGCTAAGAGATACTCTCTCCCACCCATCCTCAAAATTTGCTTTTCTTTGTTTATTAATCTGCATCACTCCAGCTGTCAGCAGCGATACCAAGGAGTGAAATAGGCTTGCTGAAGGGCCGATAAGCTTCCCCCACCAGAGGTGGGGAAGCAGAGAAAAGAATGAGCAGGTGAGAGCAAAAAAAGGGGATGAAACTTCTTAAATTGGCTTTCCACCAGCAAAATTCTCATGTGAAACCATGGTCTCAGAGGTGATGAGTAGCTGCACTGATTTCATCAGTTGTGCTTTTCTCAGGGGGGCATTCTGCAAGTGGGAGGGATTTGGGGAGGTTTCCTGGGTCGAAAGGTTTTACATTTGTGCAGGCAATGATGCTCTGAACTGTTTGTGATTTCTCAAGGATAGGCCTGAAACATCTGTTTTGCAACATAAACAACATGTGATACTCTGCCCCTCTTAAAAAATAAAAATAAAGAAACAGATTTAGAGATAGAGCATAGAAGGATGGACAAAGAGGGGATGGCACACTAAGGAGCAGTGCAGGGGGAGGTTGTTCCCGCAACTGGGACAGCAAGCAGAGTTTTCCAAGTACAAGTCAGGAGGATTAAGAAGCGAAGACTGGAGAAAGCAAAATAGGAAAATGCGATTCCAAGCTGCCAGTGACATATTTAAATAGTTTCTGCCCTCCTTAAACTCTGGATTTGCTGCAGTTTACATCACTAATCCTTGCATTCCTCACATGCCAATCAGGCCTCTTAAGGGGGCACTTGGGCAGGGAGGTGGTCTCTGACTTGCCATTCCTCTGCGTGATAAGCACAAAGTACTCGCACAGATATTGTGTCCAATGTGCCTTTACAGCTGTCGGGGAAACAGCAGCATGTTCTCCACCAAATACGCTCATCCAGGACTTCCCCCAGTGCCAGTCTGTACTTCACCTGATACTCGTTTATGCCAGGGAGGATCTGGCAGGATATTTTTCCACTTCCCTCAGAGAGCCTTCAGGACAAAAGCAATAGGTTGGAGCATTTCACTCTCAGAAGATGGTCGAGCTGTTTGTCAGCGTTTTTCATGAAAATTTCTGTCATAATTTAATCTATTTTTAAACAATTTCTGATTTTGTTTTTGTATTTGCATGTATATCATGAATTGCATGTGTTTCTGAATTAAAAAGAAAGTCATGGAAGTGCTAGCTCATGATTTATTTCAGTACAAAAGCTCTCAGTATAAGCATGTACAAAATCAGTTTATATCTGGATGAATATTCATATGTTTCTAGCACACAATATCAAAAGAAATAAAAGCAAGAACACTTAATGATTGCCTTAATGCCCCTTTATAACCTAGCAAGCTAAAACCACAGTGAACTTTGATTTGTTAAGAAAATTCAATAACCACTTTCCTTCCAAGCACATGTTCTTTGAGGAAATATATCAGGTTAAAAGAGTTTATGTTAAAAAAAGACATCTTAAGCAAAGGTTAAAAATTACACCATGAAAAATGAGATCTTTCTGGAGACCAGGTAACTAAATATCAGAGCAACATGTTATCTTCATGGAGAAAATCTGAGTTTTAAGTGAAACCAGAGGGGAACGGGTCACTCCGCGTGACCCTGCAGGCATGCTAAACAAGCCTAACTCCATTTCAGAATCCTTCATTGACTGCTGCAGCGAGGTGTTTGAAATGGGGCTGTGTAGCTCAACAGTATTGTTTTCCGTCTCCATTTTTCACAGGGAGACCAGATGAAACCTCAACACAGAGAAAAATAAGTATTTCCACTTAGATTTTTTTTTTCTTTTCTCAGGAGTCAGCTATTTAAGGTTTGGTGTTTTGATAAATCAGTGCAGCCACTGTACCTTAGTCTCTGCTCATGCTGATTAGTTCAATTAGACCTAAAAGTCTGCACTAGATATTGCATTAGTAGACTTTAAATAATACATTTGGTCCTATATATTTTAATAACTGTGTTTCTTTATAACTAGATGTTTATCACAGTTATATTTTATTTGGATTTCTGCTTTTTAGTGGTTGGTAAAATGTATGTCTTCATTTTGGAAGTGTATTTTAGTTGCTTATTTGTTAACTATTTGCTTTTTTTCCCCTCCTGTTTTATGTCAAATCTGCCTGGAGTTTAAGGAAGGAATCTTTTGAAGACAGTTTTTGTATCTTGAAATAAATATTATACATTAAACATTTATTTCATTTGCAGCCATCTGTGAGACTGAGGTAACACAATAAAAACATATACAATACCTGTCTGCAGTTTTCAAGAGTTCACTGCTAGCTTTGCCAAGTTTTCGAGGATTTCACTCTTCTTCAATTTCTTTTTGGGTTTTTTTTCAGATTGTTTTATGAACGTAGGTAAAGACCAAAGGCATTTTTAGCATATTGAAATGTTTCAAATTTAGAGGCACCCTGACATCTGTCTTTGGTATATTTGGTTTGTGGAGAAAAGTAATGAGAGAGTGAACATGGGGAGTCAGACCTGCACACGTGGGTGCATGTACACGGGTGGGTAGGAGCTCATGTGGCCAAGCACCTAAGTTCAGTGGAGACGACTGCAATAACGCTAGTGACTGCCTTTGGTTAAATGCACCGCTAAGGTTTAGGGAAGTCTCAGTACCAGAATTTAAAGAAGTTGTTGCAGTTGCAGTAAGGTATTACCTCAATGCAGGAATGGGGTGAGACTAGCAAAAATGTATCAAAAGGATTCTCACACTGTGATAATTTGATTGTTTGTTTTGAGTTCTTTATTTTGTTGTTCCAAATCGCTGCAAGCCATTTGAAGTACATATCAAAAAAAAAAAAAAAGCAGCAGCTAATTTGGATTCTGGGGACATAAAAAAATTGAGATCTGTCCTGTTTTCTGCTCTGGCTCATGGATCCTAAAATCCTCAATCCAAAGCAGCCAAATGTCAGCTCTCGTAAGAAAGCCAGTTGCCAGATGTTGGAACAATTGATGGCCCAGATGACAGAGGTCGCCATTTGTTTTGGGCAGCTGTCCTTCAGTGAGCCGGTGCCCCGGAGGACCGCGGGCAGACGCCAGATGGCTGCGGGTGGGTGCTCCGGCTGCCCCAGGGCCACGGGCGCCTGGCAGGATCTGGGGGGGATGCAGCAGATTCCCAGAAAGATATCAGCCAGGGGAGGTGGGATTTGAATCAGAACCTTTGAAGTCAATACAAGTTAATATGAGTGAATTTGAAGCCGAGTATAATAATTATTGCTGCGAGGGGATGGCAGTAGCAAAGCTAGGCTCCCGCAGAACATCTAAATACCCAAATCATTAAGCTTTCCTGTGACCTGTATATCCTGGGTCAAATTCATACGGAGACTACAAAGCCCACAGGCTAAATTATATATTTGAGGACACAGCTAATCAGTCTCGCCTAATAAAACTACAAGAAAATGCATGCTCCAAGCTGACATCACCACAGACAAACTGCACGTAAAAGTGCACTGTAAAACAATGAGTCTAGTGCTCTCCAGCCTCAAACTGGGATGACTGGAGGGGGATCTGATAAAGGAGCTGTAAAATCATTAGTAGAAAGGAGAAGGTGAATAGGGAACAATTGGTCACTGTCTTTTTGATACAAGAACTAAGAGTCATCAAAGGAAAGCAGCAGGACCCTGATTCATAATAAACAAAACAAAAAAGTCCCTCAAAGGGTGCAGAGGTAACCCATGGGACTGCTTGCTGCGGGATTGGGATGGGACTGGAGGTTTGCCAGCATTCAGAAATGGGTAACTCTGTGGCAGGCAAATCTGTCAAGGGTGCCTGAACACAAAGGATCACATATTTCCTTTCTAGTTATGTTTTTCTCCAGGTTATTTATTATAGGTTCTGTCAGGTACAGGATGGTGAGCTTGGTATATACTCAGTCTGGGCCATTATAGCCATTCTCAAGTTCTCATCTTCAGCATTGTATAACTGCAAAAATCTGCAACTGCAAGACTTTTTTAAAAAGGGTGCCAATGTGGCAGCTTACCCAGATCAGTTCAGTTTAAGGAAAATGTTATAGGGCCTCAAAGGTGATTTGTTGCAAAAACTCTTTGGAGGTGTGGTGATTTTCAGACTTGCTTTTCAGTTTTTCCCCCCTCCCAGCAGAAAACCGGGCTTCTACGGACTGAACATAAGCTTATAAACAACATATTTGCTTCACTTCATTATCTCTTGTGACTGCATAGAAGTAATCCATTGGCCATTAGAAGCCTCAGGTTGAAAATCAGCAGTTGCCATCCTTGGGAGGTGAATTGCAGTCCCAGTCCCCATTCTTGGATTGCTTTATTTTGCTGGGTAAAGCTGTACAGCTTAACAGTCATGTGCCATAATCTCATGCCTGCTGCATGGCAGTTTCCAAGGAAACTCACAGGCTGCACATGCTAGAAGTGATCCTGAGGGGATGTCAGCTGCAATTGCCTTGGTGGAGGTTTTGCATGGAGTGAAAGCCTAACCACGGTAGAGGCTGGGTTTCCCTTCCCAGATTAAGAAGTGAATGTTAGAATGTATTTACAACAAAGCACATATTTTCTAGAGAGAGACCGGAAGGTAAGACTTCATAATAATTTAATTTCCTTAGTGTATTTTTTTCCCCAAACCATGTTCCATCAATCTATCTATTTCTGTAGCCTGATATTTGTGATCTGCAAAATCTCGATGTGTCTTATTGACACTATTTTGTGAAGATTTCTTTATTTAAAATGGCAAAAGGGATTAGGAAAACACACACGAAGATACAAGCTGAATAAAACAACCTATTTCCCTGGGAAGCATAAGCATTTGACAAAAGGTACTCTGCTAGAAAGAAAAAAAAGTAGTTTAAGAGATGAGACAAAGGTCCAATCTCCTACTGAGATAGGAGTAGCATCTGATATCTGTATATTACGTGTGTCCAGCACCATCTGAGTATGTTGAAGGTTATCCGGCTGCAGCTTTTCAACCTCTGAGATTAAGCCTGCTTATACTGCGCAGCTCCTGTGCAGCCCAAAGAGCATGCGTTGGGTTTGCAGGGTTATTTGTGAAAGTGTCTGCCTGTGTACGTACCATTCACCTACTCGTTTGGCCTGAGGTTACACAGAACATGTATTTTGGGAGAAGATTATAGATTTGTTTTTCTTTTCCCTCCCTGCTTCTTTTTTTTTTTTTTTTTGCTGTTGTTGCTTTTGTTTTCATTTTGAGATCATGGGCAAACACCAGTTTTGCCCCCCCACCCAAGTCAGAGATAAAACACTGAAATGTGTGGGACCGTGACAAAGAAAACAGAGTGCATGTATCTTCAGGCATCCAAATACTGGAGCAATGTTCGAAAGGCACCAGCATATCATTTGATAAAGATTTTTATTGTCTTTCAAGAACTGAATCTCAGACTGCGAAACATCAGAGTTTAAATCCAAACATTTTTTTCTGCTGTGTAATTTGGTACACTGAACAGAAAAGGTCAGTGATGGTGAGGCAGTCAGGAACAGAAGGGAGAAGGTCAAAGCCTGTGTCTTCTTATTCTAGAACAGAAAAAGTAACAAAAAATAAATAACCCCAGCCAAGTCTCCACTCCACGTTAAAATACGCAGAAGAGGAAATAAAGGTTGGAAGAACAGAAAGCTACTAGATGTTACCAGTTATTTCAAACTGTTTTAAATTAAATAGGAAATCAGTGCCATATTATCACACAAAATACACAGTAGAGGAGGAAACACAGAAACACTTCCCTAAATTTACCAAAATGCATTTGTTTCATAACAGAAATATGTATAAGGAGGAATGCGTATCCAATCTGGAAGAATGTTAGCATTTAACACTCTTTTCATCTTTGTGAAAATACTCCCCTTCTGGGACTTTGCCAAGAAAAAGAGATTTTGACAGGCTGACTTCTTCCAGGGAGATACCTCATGTCTAAAGCTAGCTTCAGCTATGTGTCTTTTTCTTCTGAATAGTAGCTAGTGTGTGATTTTGCGTTGCTTTTTTGTTTTTGTTTTGGGTTTGGTTTCAGGGTTTTTTTTTAAAATTTTAAATGAAGGTCATTGTTTGATTTTGGACAGTAACACTGTAATATGTTATCTGGCACATTTGAATTCATCAGGTATTTGGTAGCTACACACATACACAGAGGCTGCTTACTTTTAATCTGTAAACAAAGACAAAAAAACCCCTTCATTTTTAAACCTATGCAATTGCAAAATGTAACATGGAATGAAAAAAAAAAAAAAGGGGGAAAAATCTCCTTCATGCCATTTCCTCCCATTTACAGCACCATGAGATCAAAAAAATAAATCGACAAACAGGAAGTTGCTTCGAAATTATAGCTCCTTCTATGAAGCCGACATTCTTGGTTGCCTGCTCTCTTTGAAGAAGAATAATTGAACAGGCTCTAGTTACAGGGGCCAACTCTTTTGAAAGCAGAGCTCTCTAGGTGAAGGTTATTCTTTACTCAGGGGTTAATCAGGGACCTGGATTTCTGTCTCTATAATACTGCTAGAAGGAAAGGATTGAAAACAAATTCCTCTCTTCAGAATTGCCCAAGATTTCAGTCTCCAGCGCTGATTGGCACTGATAACAGCTTCTCTCTGTTTTTTTCTCTCTCTAATGAAAGCATCGTCAGTTATCTTTTCTTTTTAACTATTTGCTAACAGCTTCTACCTCTAGGTACTCTAATAATCTATAAAATGTCAAATACTTTGATCTCTAATTCAGCAAGTCGCCCTAACATGTGTGATCTCAAAGCCTGTGAGTTGGTTGCCCTTGCGGTGTGTTGGTGCCGTATAGTGTTACGGATGAAGACAATGGGAAAATCTGTGTGCCTGAAGAGTCCTTCTCGGATTGCAGCCTGAGCCCAGATTTCTATTCCCTGGTTTATGGAACAGTCTGGAAGTCAGCTTCCACTTCAGGCACCCAGTGTGATGGAAAATCTCACCCTATACAAAGACAAAGAAACAAGAAAAACCAACCAAGATGGATGAGACATAACCAAATAATCTGGTGGTAGAAGGTGAACCAAAATGGAGTTGAAAGTACTGTAGGAAATTATGTGCGAATTAAATCTGTTTTTCAGTCTCATGTCTCTGAGGCAGTGAGGTGAGGAACAATATACTGACACTGGCAATTTGGAATGAGCTGAGGATGCAGAGGAAATTGGTTCTAAACTGGGTCTTACTGTCTCCTAAGATGTCTGCATCTTCTTTAGTAAGACAGAAAATAAAATGTCCATTTTTTTTTTTATTTTTAAAAGCACTGCTTATGGAAAAAAAATCATAGATGAGGCAATGTCAAAGGTGGAGTATTTCCCTGTCAAAAACCTGCTCCCCAGAACAATCTTGCCTTTCCTGCTCTAGGACCCAAGTAGAAGCATTCACGCAACCCTTCTTCAGGTAGTCAGATAAAGCAGACTATTGCTGCTGTAACACTTCTTCCTAACTCTATTGCTAAAAAAAAAAAAAAAAAGAA